>JASCZW010004739.1:0-52894 GCA_034211315.2 Aedes japonicus
CGGAAGCGTACGAGTAGGGGTCGCTTCAATCGAAAATTCGGCATGGCATCGGCCTTGAGAGTGAACGACATGTTCCTTGTAAAGTATATTTACGATAGGAGGTTCTCAATTCCTCCACGTTCCGTCTTTCATCTGCACTTCAGCAGCACCTTCCGCTCAAAGACACCAAGGGCGCGTTGGTCCTCCACTAGCAATGTCCGTGTTTCGTGGCCGTAGAGAACTATCAGTCCAATTAATGTCTTGTAGATGGTCTGGTCAACTATGTAGTTTGGCGAACTTTGTTCTATTTTAGCGTCCTTCGGAGTCCAAAGTAGGCACAATTGACAGCCATAATGCGCTTTGTATTTATCTGTTGGTGTCATTATCGATGGTCACCAATGAGCCCAGTTACACGAATTCTTCATCTACTTTGATTTCATCACCGTCGATCTGAACCCTTGGTAGGAGTCTAAGATTGTCTTCTCGTGAGTAGCATTAATCACAAGCCCAATCCAAAAAAAAAATTTAACAGTGCATTTCTCAGTATTTCTAACATGGTGAATTCAATGTTTCGGTATTGCGGAGGTTGTCTAGTAGCAGTTGCACCTTGGTTGGTTCATCCGGCCTTGGAGCATCTTCAGCAAATAGGTGCTGGTATTTGGCAAACCAGGCTTCGAAAGCAACGCCAGCTTCCGTCCCGTAGCTATAACATGTGATTCAACTTGACAACCACTTAGTCCGGAACTCACTCGTTGTCGTGATTTACATACTTTGAGAAGTCACCCGGATGCTGCTGACATGACTGCAGATTACAGTCCCCGCTTCTTTTCAAACTGTTTGAACTGTCAAGGTAGTGCAGTAAAAGTCGGACCTTGGCTAGTCCATCCGAAGTTGGAGCATCTACAGCAAACAGGTCCTATTATTTGGCAAACCAGGGTTAAAAGCAACTCAAGTTTCCGCATTGTAACAATATTCTGGGATACCTCTGGACAAGGATTCAATCAGGAACTTGGATGCTGCTGACTTGACGGTAGAATGGAGTGCCCATTTCGTTTCAAATAGCTTGAACGGCTAATTGACGGTACAACCAAGCAATTATTTTGAAAACCTATAGATCATTGCACGATGACGTCATCAGTGCAATTTTGACAGTTCAGTGAGCTTGTTTACGTGGACTTAGAATATTTTCAGTGAGATCGGTTCGAGATTTTGTGCTCTAAATTTATTGTGATTGAAGTAAAATTGCCGGAAGACAGACAACAGTGCTTATTTTTACATAATTTCCTGAATCTAATCGTACAGAATCCGGATAAAGCCAATGAAAAATTTCGTTTGAGCGGTTTAAATTTTAACACCTTGTCAACAAGCTCCCTGAACTGTCAACAAGTGAGGTTAATAGATTCCGTGCAATGATCTATAGGAAAACTGTCAAATTCGCACAAACGCATCCGCAACGAATCCAACGTGAGTAAACCTTAAACGTTGTCAAACTGTCACAGAATTCCTCTTCATCAAAACACATACACGTCACAAGATGTGTTTGCGCGAGCTCAGCTGTTCAAATCCAGCCATAAATTACCGAGATTCAGCAAATAAAGCCAAGCGTGTTCACCCGTAAGTGTATCCACTGGCACCCGAACAGTGCATTTGATTCACTTTCCTCTGAATAAGAATTACTCGAGTCTATATAAATTTGTACCGAAACCCGCCAGTGACTTCATTCAATACTCATCAGTCATTTGCGCCTGATGAGCGAACTCAAAAAAAAAATATGATGACATTTTTTGTCTGTTTATCTGCCGGCGTCTAGACTGTCAATTTCAATTTCAATTTCGCATCGTGAATGACCATGTTCTTCTGCTCGTCCTTCACCCTTCTCTCACTTGACGACGCCTTCGTTTAATTGCCCGATGACAAATTTGTTCTGCAAATACGCGGCGCTATCGAAATAACCATTTCCCTTACCGTTACGACATGGTTGACAGTTGTTCAACCGCCAACTACGATCCGAAAAGTGGAACACAATGAAGCAATAAAATTCGCCCCTTTGCGAACGAAGATGGCGAGCGGAAAAGCGCAAGTCGTTGAAGACAGCACACTTTGCATCGTAATTGAGAGTAGAGAATGATGACTTCCAACTGGAGTCAATTGCCTCCTCTCATTGCAGCAGTTTTAGTCAGAAAAATTAGACACATTAATCGGATGGGGCACAATTTCAACCAACACAACGGAACTTACCTTTGGAATCAAACGGGATCAGATTGCACCTATTGTCATCGGAAATGTCGCACCGGTAGACAGCGCCTCCGTTGATGACGCCCTCCTGATAGGCGGACGTATCGGCCGTGGGTGCGCCGATTATGACCCTGAAACGAAAAACGAAAAAACAAAACAATCTTTAAGTAGGTACACCCGACTTGCACGTGGAATGACATAGTTTGTTAAACGGAGCGGAAAATCGATTCTATCTTTTCTGGATCTCATACTTTTGCTCGCAGCAAGCCGCGATTGTTCTGTTTTCAAAACAAATACTAAAAATAATCCCGCGCACAAACAACGGTCTCGGATCGGGGGGATTTCAGCGCTCACACTTCCGCCGTAGCTCCGACGTTCGCGCATGCAATAATTGAGCAATGTGCACTAAACCTTCTTCTCTCCAACTCCAACGGCCGCCTGAATGTTAGTATTCGTCATGAAATTTAAATGATTTGTTGATACAACACGCAACGCAGGCACGTTCTGCACCGCCCGTCTCCGAAAGCCATAGACAGCTATTTTTAGACCACGCACTGATGATGAGTCGTTCCTTGTTCAGATTTCGACATTACTTCGGTGACGTATGAGCCGTACCAGTGCGAGAATGATTATCATATCACTGCACGCAGCTGGCAGCCATGCACGTTGCACGCTGCGTTGCGTCAATCAGCTGTCAAAATCAGGAATGGAAAATCGACATCGACATTCGGTCCAAAAAAGAAAAAAGAAAACTTCAACCCATTCCAGGATGACCTAGGCGTGAGAAAATCTTTGGGCTAGGTTGATTCTGAGAACATCGCACTCACCGTGCTCACCGGGTCAGCATGTAATTATAAATAGGTAAATAAGAGTGATTCATCCGAGGCGACGTCGGCGTGATGCTGCGTGAAAATAGAATATTGGCAACGGGCGTTGTCTCGGTCGGTTTCACTGAAGTCTCACGTAAATCGCACGGGGCCCTGAAGTACGGCGTTCAATGTCTCTTGGCACGGTGACAAATCGGCGACCGGATCTTTGGTGAGTCAACCGTTGTCGGTAGGAAATGCGAAATTTGCCGTTGCGCAAGGGGAATCCGCGGGCAAATGAATGAATTTGGAGAATTTGCAGACAAGCTGGCAGCACTGCTTTCAATCTTTCTAGTTTGCTGCATCTTGCAATTTTGGAGAATTGTAATTGAATACTTGACCCCAGTACCATTTTAGCAACAGTATGGTTGTGTGAAAAGTACAGCCATATCCCATACCCAGCGAGTCGAGAAATTTTTCTTCCCGAAAAACTCCTAGATCACACCGGGAATCGTACCTAGACACCACCAGTATGGTGTTGCTTTCTAGCAACACATTTACTGACAAAGCGCTAAAGCGTGTTATTATCAAAACTGGGTTGATTTAAACTTGACGCATTTCTTTGAATCGTTCATTTAAAAAACCTTAACGCCTTTATTATGTACAGGGTGCGTGATAAATTTTCGCAGTAAATGACATGTTTAAAAAAATGTACACCGCTTAGTTAAATTTTCAGTGAAAGTTTTGTGGTTTACTTTCATTTGGTTACATTCGTGAAAAATAAACAAAATGTTTGCACCGTATGGAAATATTTCTACGCAATAACTCAAATAGAAAACGTAGTTGATTTTGGGCCACATGGTATGGAACAATTCATAAATGTTAAGCCATGTCTTAAAAAGTTTATTAACTCCTTCATGCCTGAGGAGATGCCCCAAAAGGAAAATGGCTGTATAAATCACAGACTTAATAAAACTGTACACTGTCTAGAGCAAATTTGTTCTGCATCAATTCTTCTGTATGAAAAACAAAAAAAAAACATATGAGTTTAAGGGCTAATTGACGAACTAAGACATCCTGAATACTGCAAATTTTAGTAAGAAAATGGCTTATCAATAGTATAAGGGTATCTTCAACGGTGGTCCAAATCGTGGATGGGATTCATTTTTTTAGACCAATCGTAAAAACACTTCTATCATAATTTTAAAATTGGCATATGTTCCCAATCGCTGCACGCTGCTTGATACTACCAATTAATGAGTACAATTTCAGCTTTTGAATCGCGAAGTAGGTCTATAGTAGCTGGTTCTATGCTGATCAGGGCTTGGAAATCATTCATGATACTACTGAACAATAGTGTGTCAGACTGCCACCCGTTCGTGAACATAGCATCGCAAATTCGTTCAGATTCAGTAACTGTAACCGAATATGAATATTCGGTGGCTGTTGCACTGTCTGAATACTCGAAGCGATGACCCATACTTGTCGCTTGTACACACTGATCGATGATGATCGCTGGGCACCGGCTTCAGTGATTACACACAGCTTTGAATCGCCCGTGCCTTTGTTCTTCTGAGAGAGGAACGGAGCACACAACGGAGCAAGCAAAGAACGAGGCACAATTTACGACCGATGCGGCATATTGAGATTAATTTCTGGTCAAATATTTTAGTTTTTTTAGAGGGATTTTGGAATTTACTGTAGGATTGGAGCCAATTATGTTACGTTTTTAGCGAACATGGGATTATGAAAAGTGTGGCAAGCAATTCAAAATAATAAAATACCTGTCAAGGAGAAGGGAGGTTTTTCAGCATTTCCTAAAGTTGTTGTGATGTGATTATATGACTATTCTACAATGATCAAAACTGATAAATCTAACTGGATGTATTTTTGTATCATACATATACTATGCATGCTCGCTTGTATCCATTTTACTATACTTATTTCTGTAGCATATTTTGACCATTTTTGGGGCCATCGTTCGGGGAATAAGGAAGAAATGTAAGGAATATGAGACAGGACATAATATCATGATACACAGTGCGGCAGAATGAGAGTGTGCCCTGTCCTAGTAATAAATCAAAAATCGCGAGTACAGGATGTTTGAAAAAATTCTCGATCGGTGATATTTACGCAGCTACAATAATAGTACAATAATTTTAAAAGCAACAAATATTGATTATAGGCAGAAAGACGCCTGGCAAACATTTAGTCATTAACGAATAATGTACTGCAAGTTTAAGTACCATCAATGCCCATAAATACGTCCCATTATCATAGGGAATAACGCATTTTAGTAAGTTTTTGCTTTTGTAGGATGCATTTCGATGATATTTCTTATTTTATCTTAGCGTAAAAGCTTATGCTTTTTTATTACGTATTTAGTAAAATCCCATATTAATTTTGAATCGACTTAAGGTTGAAGGACTCATCATCAACCCTCAGTAATCATCAAAAAATCTAAAGCAGTTTTTTCGTTTGATATTGAAAATCTGGAAATTAAAATGTATTCCCGGTGGTCCGCTTGGCGAGCACAATACAGTGATTACATTTTCACGAACTATGTTTTGATTTTGAAAGAAAAAACTGCTTTCGAAATTTCGACGATGACTGAAAATGGATGATGAATCCTTCAACCTTAAGTACGTTAAATACAACAGTCGAATTACCATTTGGATGAGAAAATCTTCAACAGTAATTCAGTGGAATTTATTAGTTACTTGTTCTCTTTACGCGGTTCAACTGACGGACTCCCTTAATGAAGTCACAAAATATATAAATAAATATCTATTACAACAATAGTCAGCCTGGCATTAGAAAAGGCTCCAACAACTTCTGTGAAGACATTGCTAAGAAGGATTTGCGGTTATTAACAATATCGTTCTATACAGACAAGTTCGCCTTTCTATTATGCTCAAGGCGGACATAAAGTTAGAACGAGAAAAACTCATTTTTGAAAAAAAATTTCAAAGGGAAGTTTTTACTCAAATCAATCGAAACTTTTTTACAAATTACATTAATAACATTTAAATTTAGTAGATGAATTGAAAAAAAGTTAAAAAAAAATTGCACTTGTGGCGTAAATTTTTTAAAAAAATCCACATTTTTACATACGCTACATTAAATTCATCAACAAATCCAATAACATCAATATCGTATAAATTTCAACTTTCAATAGCCATCAAAATACGATAAGGTACTTTTAATTACTTTAAATAATCTTCAAATAATATCGAATACTTTGAACACACACTTAATACGTCTGAGTATAGCCAATTCTTCTAAAATATTATTGAGTGTTTTGAATCATCTCGAAATACTTTTGAATTATATAATTCCTCATGAATTTGAGGAGTACTTTTGAGTTCTAGGAATATTTTACTAGAACTTCTAAATCTTCCAAACATATGTTGAGTACAACACTCTACACGCTAAGCTTAGTTTACCTATAATCGCAAAAAAGTGCCAATACTCATTTACAGATAAATTTGACTATATCCATATTTCAGTAAATTTGTATGGGAAAAAATTCTCAAATACGGAAGGTAGTAACGTACCCAAAAATGGGTATATGCACTTTTCGCGATTATGGGTATTCTTCACCCAAATTTGGATAAACTGATCTTAGCGTGTACACTGATAGGCAAAATAAAGTGCCCACCTTATCGTTTTTTCAATTTCTCTCATTTACTTGGTTCAAATAGAAGTTAACACACTGTATTTTTTTTATTATCTAATTGTTTATATTCTTTTTATGTTTCATATATGGAATACTGCAAAAAAAGGAGTTTTACTTAAAGAAAAAAAAAATCAATTTGCGTTGAAAAAAAAAACAGTGACAAAATCAAGTGCCCACTTCATTTAGGCTACAGAAAACATAAATTAAAGTAAAATAAAAGCATCTCAATAATTGATGTGTCCTCCTTTGGCCTTCAGGACCTCCTGCAGGCGCTTCGACATGCTCTCGGCCAGGTTCTTTAGGTGCTGTGGATCTAGCTCTTCCCAGGCGCGCTCCAGGGCTTCAAATTAGTTATTTTTATTGGTAACATCAGTTTTGTCAACCCTGGCATCGAGAATCGCCCACAAATTCTCGATGGGATTGAGGTCCGGACTTTGTGGAGGCCATTCCAGCGGTTTGATCCGACAAGACCGGAAGAAAGACTTGGTCTTCTTGACAGTATGCTTCAGGTCGTTGTCCTGCTGGAATACGAACTTCTCTTCAAGGCCCGTCTGAATCAGCGAAACCTCCAGATTTTCTCGCAGGATGTTGATGTAAGAATCTGCCGTCATTATCCCGTCGATTTTCACAATGCTTCCACTCCACCCCACGAAAAACACCCCCAGACCATCACATTTCCTCCTCCATGCTTCATGGGGTTTCCTGGATCTCGCGGACAGTTACTTTCAGGTTCTTCTTGACTTCGCGCATGATCTTGGTATCCGTTCTCGCATCCGTTTTTCGCTTCCTGCCTCTGCCAGGGCGATCCACCACTGATCCAAACGTTTTAAGCTTCAGAAGAATTTTGCCAACCGCTGCCTTACTGATACTGTACTTCTTAGCGACAGCCCGGTGCAATTTACCGTTTTGCACATCACGAACGACCAATTTTCGGATACACAAGGGAACTTCTCTCGAAAGCACTGCGTTCTCCATTTTTTTTCAATTGAATCAAATGCGATCACCAGGTTGAGCCGTTTGCTTCGAAACATGTCAAACATATCGATTTTTGAAGTGGGCACTTTATTTTGTCACTGTTTTTTTTTCAACAAAAATTGTTTTTTTTTTCTTTAAGTAAAACTCCTTTTTTTCAGTATTCCATAAGTGAAACTTAAAAAGAATATAAAAAATAAAATAAGAAAAAAAACTACACTGTGTTTACTTTAATTTGAACTAAGTAAATGAGAGAAATTGAAAAAACGAAGAGGTGGGCACTTTATTCTGCCTATCAGTGTACATACAGTGCTCTGCATGCTCCTCGCATTTCACCGCACTTTGAATCAAGTTTTCTTTCGAATTGAGGACTTCAATTTGAATATCCCACAAAAATTGAACACGCGATGCTTTTACGACGACTACGGAAATTGTGAGAATCGTAAATTCTTATACACAAAATCTGTTCGATAAAATTTCAAACAGCTCATAAGTTCGGTTAACTTAAAAATAATTCTTAACAATTAAAGAAAACATAAATTCTTCTAAAATTTACACTGAATACTTCATTCTAACATTATCTATTATTAAAAATATATAACATTTTTATAATCTTCCTTGCTTTTCATGTGCTAAAAGTTTACTGACTTTTTTAGCTACAAATACAAGTACAAATTTACCGACCTCAGTATAAAAAACAAAGTGTGTACAGCAGAACTGAATTCAATGATGGATTAAAGCTTAACTAACAAAAGTATCCCCCGGTACCGAATACTACCAGATGGAATCCTTTCATAGAATTAATGCAGGTGTTGCTGGATTGACCGAATGGCAAACACTTTTTCGGTTCTATGTAACATTATTATATAATCTAAATTTTAATATTAAAGAGTATAATTCATATTACCAAATTACTATACAGCGAAATATCGTCAGATGGGCAATAATTACGAAAAACAGGATCGCCCTTTGATCGTGTGCCTTTATTTCCCTATCGGTGCAAAAACGGACGCTCTTTCCGTCGTCGGTCGATTAAGTCTGAGCTACTACTGCGGTCCGTCCCAATCTTGTAACAGCTCAGCTTGCCAACCAACTATAGCACCTGAATCACTGGACTTCGTCGACAGGAGTGCTGTGAAAGCCGAACGTATAGTTAATCAATTTTAATTTTTGAGCGCCCGCCTTGAATCCACGTAACCCAAACAAAACAAATCTTTTAAGGTCTCATATAACCATTTACTGCTGTAAATAAGTTACCTGCCTAGCCCCTTCCAAACGATGATGTGACCCATTTACTTCGAGCTATCCTCGAGTAATTGCCACCACACTTTTACTAAAATCAATAATAAAACATTGTTAATAACAATATTGAATATCGACTCCGCAAAGTTTTACACATGCCTGAGCCTAACAAATAAACGAACTGATTAAAAAAACATTTACTGCTGTGCTGTGAAGAAATTAAGTTATTTTACAGCATACATTTCCAATAATCTGCACTAAACTGTTTTTCTCATGAGTTATATTCGCCAACTGTAACAGCCGGTGACCCATCGTATTCAGAATCAGCAACATACACAGAATGTGAATGGATCAGTTTTGTACACCAAATGAAACTAGTGGGCTCCGACTCATGCATAATCGTTTTGTCCGCTGAGCCACATTTTTATCGTCTCCTTTTGTGTCGTGATCCGTATTCTTCGGCGAAGCGCATTTGCCAGTATAGTAAATGACGCCTGTATGTTCGCAAAGCAAACGCAGCATGTGATTTATTCAGTGACACCCAAAATGGGAAAGCCCTGATGCTGATGCAAATCAAGTATAAAGTTGTTCCAAATATAGACCACCGCTGAAGATGCCCCAAGGCGTTGTTTCAGAATATGGTGCATATGCATACGTATTATTGAATTTTCGTTGATAAAAGATAAATATGTTTGTATCGTTCAGGGATGTTCGAAATGTACTTAAGTTCAGAACTTCAGATCGACAGATGTGACAGTAGCTTTTAGGACTATATAAGGTTATGATATATATTTTCAAACTTATTGAATGAACCTTTTGAAAAGTCAACAGTCATTATTTGATAATTGTATGATGTTCTTAAGATCTACAGTAGCAACTGTAGCTTTTTGGGTTCTACTAAGTTACGCTACGTATTCAACGATATTCTGTGAATATTTTCGAAAGGTAAAAAACCATGAGATCTAGGTCTAGGTCTTCCAAACTGTCCTCAAGTTCAAAACCTAGGATCTACAGGTAACAGTTGTTATTATTTTAAAACTTTGTAATCCTCTAGCTAATCCAAATTGTCTTTGAGCTAAGAACTTGAAATCTACGATAGTAACAGTAGATTTTTGGTCTATACAAAGTAACGTCACGTATTCAAGCATATTTAGTGAATATTCTCGAACCTAAAAAAAAACAAGAAGATAATTTTGAGATGGTCTAGGTCTTCCAAACTGTCCTGGTGTTTACAGATTTACAGTTTTAACAGTAATTTTAAGCTATACCAAGTTACACTGAATATTCAAACATGTTCAATTAATATACTTAGAGGTCAACAAACATTACAAAGCAATATGACATGTTCTAGGTCATCAAAACTATCCTTGAGATTAGAAAATAGGGCCTATAGTTGTGACAAAAGCTTTCTGGGCTATGCAAAGCTGTGATGTTTTAAAAACACACATTCATTGAATATCTTGGCAAAGCAACAGACATTAAGGAGTGTATCGAAAAGTAGTTATAAACTTCCAAATAATAAAATAGGCATGAAAACATGGTTAAAATTAACATACTATTTCAGTTTATTATAGCTTAACATGTTTACAAAAGATCCAAACGGAAAAACTAGTCATCATGTTCATTTCTGTAGAATGCCCGTACCTTTGATTTGACACCTGCCATCAAATTCTGCACAGTGACCTTTGTGCACTTCCTGGATGCCGCTGCCCAATTTTTCTTAAAATCGGTCATGTTTTGGGACACTGTACCATCCTTCTTAAATATACGCTTGACTATTGCCCAATAGCGTTCGATCGGTCGCAACTGGGGACAGTTTGGTGGGTTGATGTCTTTTTCTACGAACTTGATGTTATTCTCCGTCAGCCACTGTAGAGTGGATTTGGCGTAATGTGCCGATGCCAAATCTGGCCAGAAGAGGAGGGGACTGGTGCTTTCTATACAATGGTAGCAACCTGTTCTTCAAACATTCCTTTTGATAAATCTCAGCATTTATAGTTCTTTTGTATAGAAAATTGAAGAACGCAAGCCACATGTGCAAATAGCTTGCCAAATGAGCACCTTCTGACCGAATTTCTCCATCGCAACAGTCGTATCTGCGGTTGGCACACGTTCCCCAACAGATTTAGTATAAAACTGCGGCCCCGGTAGCGTTCTTGAATCTTCTTTAACGTATGTTTCGTCATCCATCAAAATGCACTGGTCGACATTGTCCAAAATGCAGCTGTACAGCTTTCGAGCCCTGGTTTGGCACGAGACTTTTGTTCCGGAGTTTGTTTGGGCACTTTCTGCTTTTTGTACGTCTTCAAGTCATTCCTGCGCTTGATTCGTTGAATCATTCCGATGCTGGTCCTGAACTTCTTGGCTAGATCGCGAGTAGAGGCAGATTTGTTCCGTTGAATATAATCCACAACTTTTTGGTCCAAATCGGGGTTGCTGGAGCCGGGTTTCCGGCCACTTCTTGGCAAATCCTTGAGGGAGCACTCCTTACCAAACTTTTCGATGATGCGTTTTACACTTGCCGGGTGAACATTTACTCTTTTCGCAATCTGGTCGTAAGTAACACCTTTCGGTGCACCAAGTGTGCAGAATTTTCTTTTAGTCTCAAATTCAATTCGCGACATTTTGAATACAACTTTATCAACGGAAATGAATGAACCGAATAATCATTTTTGACATGTAAACAAAGCAAATGGCGCTTACACGCTAAAAATATATACAGTAGTTTATGCGTAATAACGCATCGAATGTTTATAACTACTTTTCGATACACTCCTTATGAGATAACCTTTTGATGTTCTAGATTATCCAAACTATGTTGGAGTTCAAAATCTGCAGCTGTAACTGTAGCTTTCTGAACTAAACAAAGTGACAGTATGCATTTGACGAAATTATGTGAGTCTTCTGGAAGGTCAACACACATAATAAGATATCTCGTGATGTTCTAAGCCACCAAAACTGCGCTTGACTTCAGAAGTTGGGATCTATAGTCATAACATTAGGTTTATAGCCCATGCAAAGTGACGATTTTCATTCAAAAACATCTTCTGTAAGGTCACCAGTCATTTCCAGATTATCTTGGGATGTTCAAGTTTATAAAAACTAACCTTGAGCTCAGCACTTAGGATACGTAGAATAAATCATAGTCTTTTTGGCTATACAAACGTCAGACATCATAGATTGTAACTGTTTGGTTAATCTTCTAATTTTAACTATAAAATATATCATATTCTGGTTTGCCTCAAATAATACACTCGAAAAGTGTATATAAACGATTTATTCGGTTTCTTGATGGTAACCGATGTGGTTCGGTAGAAAATTGAACCGAGTTGTTTTCTAAGTGTGTATGAGACTATTGAAGTTATTTACAAATATCTGGTTTGGCAGGCTAACTGTATTTTTGGCTAGAAAAGTGACTTTTTCATTACAAACGAGACCGTTAACCAGAAAATTTCCGTGAACGAGTGTCTGGAAAAAAAAGCGTCTGCTGATTTGAAAACCTACCATTGCGGAAAGACGCCATGGATAACCCTTGAAATACGTCAGAGCTTCACTCAATCGAATTGCTAGGCAAATTTTAGTAAAAGATCATCATTTACATCTGGTTTGTCGAAAAAACTATGAAACGTGTACAATGTTAGGAAGGCACCAAACTGGAAGGACAAACAAAACACGGTAACCAAAACCCGTACAAATTAGCCAAAAAGTACATAGTTTGGCAGGTCATCTGTGGTTGTACCAACAATCAATATGCAACTAGCGATTTGAAATTGGTTCACTGTTATAGAACCGCTTGGTCCGAAGTACACCGGAGACCAAAGTCGAAGCAGCCATACATCACGACGGGCATCATGAATGGGCAAATCCACCGAGACGAGTGCCTCCAGAAGCACCTACTGCATCTCCCCTTTTTTGCAGTCTCACGGTGGTGACTTTAACCCACTTAACACGCTGAAACTTCGTCCGATTGAGAATTGAGACATTTTGAAGGCAAATGTTTATGGAATACCTTATGTATTCAAGAAAACCGCGAGTAAAAGTTGCAGTGCCGGGCCGGTTTTGGAAGCGTACACACTACCAAAATCTCGTGTAAATTTCTGTCCCTGAGACCGACACATTCAAGCGTCCTTTAGCGCATAAGAATGTGTTGAAAGAGATGAGAAAATAAATTCAACCGAACACATCTTTTGTCGAATTGCGTATGTTTCAGTTTCAGGAGACATAATTTTACACGAAATCTTTCTTTACGTTCCTCGACTATTACATTCCCCGACTTTACGTTCCCGGACTATTTACAAACATGGATTAGGTCTCGTGTAAAATTCATAATTTCTAAGTGTGTAAGTATGCTTTAAAATTTGGTAGCTCATGTGTTTCGTACACCCTACTATCCGCTTTCAGCTTACACGAAGCACAACTTTTCTTGTCTTTTCAGGTATTTCACGTGTCAACCAGTAGCACACTTACTTCAGGAAAACTGAATGACGGACTGTGTCTTTCAATATCGGAAACGTACGTTTGGCACACCATCGATTGAGATTCATCACCTATCAATCCTGACGCGAAGCTTTGACAGCTAAACGCGTCGCGTTAAAGTCGAAGTATGACAAGGTTGCCAGCTTGTCGTTATTTGCGCCAACAGTCTCCCCTGGTGTGGTCCGGGAATTCCCGGAGTCTCACGTTTCGTTTGAAGGTCAAGCAGTGCCAACCATGACATCGGCCGCAGCAAAGCCTTCCAATCTTCACAACAACCTGTCGAGGTCTGCCATCCAGTACGGATGATCCGTCCGCGCTCCCATTCATCTCGCTTTGTCGGCTCGGCTACCATGACAAGTCACCAACTTCTAACGTTCTAGTTTCCTCGATTGCCGACGGATCACGGGCAGATATTCTACCAACCAGCGCTTCCAAAAACCATCAAGCTTGATATGGATTAACTCCCAAAGCTTCCCCAGGATTTCTCGAAGCACGAGTTCGCTGGACTGACCCTGAACAGTAGCAGCGGCTCCTCTGTGGCGTCTTTTCAAACTGGTAGAATTCAGCATCAAGAAATTATTGGGCGTAAGTGCCCCTGCCTGCTCGGACTCGAGTGGTAAAAACGTCAGAGGCCTTGAGTTTACCAAGTTTTTAGCCTCCACGACCCCTCGTCAGTGAGTTTTCCCTGAGAGTACGCATCGCCCATCGGTGCCATGACAGATTGAACCCAACGTTCCCATGAGCCACCCATGTGTGACGCTTCTGGTTTATCTGATCCTGCAGTACTCCTCGAAAATTTGTCCCATTGTCACTGAAGAATTCAGCAGGTGATCCTCTGCGACCCACGAATCGACGGACACAGGAAATAAACGACTCTGTTGACAACGTTTAGGCTTCTGCCAGGTGGGCGGCGTGTACCGTTAGGCACGTGAATAGTGCGATCCAGCGTTTGACGTTAGATCTTCCAAGCTTCAGCAGCAGCGGACCAAAGTAGTCCAACCCGGTGTAGGTAAACGGTCGTTCTTGGTGGACAAGCCACACGGTTGGTAGAATCGCTGGTCTAGCACGACGTATCTTACAGGTAGTGCATTCACGACTCAACTTCTTCACTACTAGACGAAGCCTCGGGATATTGTATAGCTGTCGGACCTCGTTAAACACAGTTTCCGAATTATCATGGCGGTAGCGTTGTATACCAGGAGCTCCGTTGCACCAACTTGATAATAGCTACTTCTGTTGCTAGGAGTATAGCTTGTTAAAGCTGACCGGTGTACTTCTGCTGCTGATCACAGGAGGAGAAACGCTTAAAGTCTATTACCAGTTCGAAAGAACAGTGATACAAGATTACTGCACGCATCTCTTCGGAAGTAGCGGTTAATGGCTCCTTGAAGAGCACACTTGTCTTCCGGTAGGCGCAGGAACTCGGGACCCTGGAACAACTTGCTGTTGTGGCTAAAGTACGGGCCGCTGCCCCATTTCGTCGCTTCATCTGCTGGATTTGCTTTCGAAGGGACCACTCGTTTGCCGTTGTGTGCTCCAGTATTTCGCTCACTCTGAAGGATACGAACTGTCGGTTGTTTTGGGGTCCACCTTGATTCAGGATGATGCGATTCTAGAGTTCGTCCAGAACACCGTCTTGGAAACGGGAATGTTTTGATTTTCCCCGACGCTCTCCCACCAGTGCTTACCTAAAACGCAGCCTTGTTGTTCGAGCCTGAGAATGGACCACGGCTTCAGCGGAATTAAACAGCACTGTGGGTCACTAATCTCGTCAAATGTGCTTAAATAGATCGCATAGGAGTACGCCACCTCGCTGGCGTCGACAAGTACGTGGAACTCGAAGTTGTCGTAGGTATTTTGATTGGCGTAATAGAAGTAACATCTGGGAATCCGGACTGCAGCGATGTACTCAAGCCTTCTGTACCCACCGCTGCCACTTCGCATAGATGTCTGCACTAACTTGCTCGTCCCAATCTGTGGCTTCACGCCAAACGTTCTGGGTCAAGACCTTCCCATGTATAATAAAAGGCAAGAGCAACCCAAGTGGATCGAATAGCATGATCACGCACTGTAGAACTTGTTGTTTCGTTGGTTCAGTGGCAGTACGAATTAACGTTTGGACCTTTTCGCTCATTTGGGAGGAAAAGCTTAGCTCATCGACTGACGAACTCCACAGCATACCAAGTACCCTTTCAACCTTCCCTCCTTCGACCAGATTCAGATGCTTCTCCGTCTCACTTTGCACTTCGCCTAGACACTGTAGAACCACGCCATCATCGTCGTAGTGGTCGTCGACAATCGCTTTCGAAGCTTCCGGGGAATGCTCGCGATGTTTCTCGGCATTTCGATTTTTCACGAACTGGGCCGAATGTGGCGGCTTCCTTCAAGTAGACCGTATGCTTTTTGGACGGATTGGCACGCCGAAGGAAACGCTTGTCATCCTCTCGATTTCGGAATCGGTGGAACATTTCCTGGATATCCGAACTGAACTCGGAATGCCACTTTGTACAACCGAAAGCGAAACAGAATAGCCGGAAGAGAGGAGAGTTGATCCGGGCACCATTAACCTTAGCAGCCGCATCCCAGATGACACGGACTTTTCCTGGTTTTTTTGAAATCTGTCACTACTCCGATCTTGGATCAGCGGCTCCCAGTTCTGCTATCGTAGCCTGATGCGCGTAGCCTTTCGCTTGGTATTCGCTTACTCTTCGGTGGAGACCTTCAGTGTGGGCGTTCCATTCTACGTTTTGAACAACTGCACAGACGTGAAAGCTGTAAGATGCTTGGTTGCTGCTTCCTCGAGGGCCGTAGACGCATCAACGAAGTCTGGATTAACCGCCGCCGGGGCTGATCCATCGCCTTCCCGTATTTTCAGTGCTACTGCCAACCGCAGATTGGAAGCCTTTCAGGTACTGATACTGCCTTTCTGCTTTCGTTCAGTTTTGAAAGATTGCGCGGGAAGTTCGAGGCTGCTAACGACTCTGGCGTTCAGCAGTTTATGCTTTCGTTTGTAAACTGCTGCGAACCCTTTTCAATGCGTGAAGTATTTCCAGTCCATCGCAGACATAACGGTGGCGGAGTGCCCTTCAAGGCTAGCGGAAGCGACCAAATCGCTTTTCACCAGCGTCAGGTCAGAACCTTCATCAAGGAATGCGAAGGTGAATCCTAGAGGGTTTGAGCTGTTTAGTGGAATACCTGTAACTAGAAATTATGTGCAGACTTCTTCAGTCGAGTTATTAGTACGAGACACTGAAGAAGTCTGCACATTGTAGACGAAATACGCGTATCTGTCGAAGATAAGCAAAGGTAGTTGGAATTAAATGGAAGATACTAATTTTTCTTCTAATTACTACAGATAAAAACACTGAATTTTCTGCGTTATCTAATGCACATAAAGGGAATACTAGGATCTGGCAAAAAATAATGGGATATTTCATGTAAATTTAAGCCAGATAACGCCTGAATCAAGCCTGTTGTATGAAAGATTGCAAACAATATCGTTGTTCACGCTCCTTTGGCTTGGAATTACACTAGGGGAAATTTTACGCGCTTGTTAAAATTAATTATTTTTTTCTGTGTAGTTAATGCGAAGGTATTGATCGAAACATTAGTTCCGTGCAGGGTCACTGGAATGATTCGAAAAAGCGAAGGGGAAGCCAAGGGCCGATGGGTGCCGGAGGATGACAGGGTTGCCAGCTTGCCGTTATCTGGGTCTATTCTGAAACCACCCATCGTCACGGTGAAGAAAAAAGGCTTAACATGTGGCCGGAATCAACAAAGCATGAATCGATGCTTGGAAATATTGCCGATCTTTTCGTTCAAAAGTTTTTAAAATCTTTCGAGAAATGACTCAGAAGTTAACGCTCAAATCCAGACCGCTTTTCGCGATGGCCGCAATTCAGTCGTTTTTTATTTTGTACCTCAGTATAGAAAACAAAGACGTAGTTCTACGTCAAAAGCCAGCCTCACCATTGTCCGGAACATTACGAGCGGTGTCAAGGGCAAAGTGCAGGCATTCGGTCATGGAGAGCAAATTCACTAATACAATCAAATGGAAACCTAACCATAATGTTGCAGTTTATTCATTGAAATTTTGAAGAAAATCCAACTAACGGGTGTTCAGTAAAAAATGAGAATGATTCCAACACCTATCTGTAATTAAAGTAACGAGCGTAATTTTTTTTTCTCTCCAAGAGAATTGCTCTCTGGACTCCCTAGAAATGGGTGGCATGTTATGTGCCGAAAGACATTAATCTGCCGAACTGCCGGAGGCACGGCCAATCGAGACTTTTTGGGTTTTAAGCAGAGCAAAGCTTCGACAATTCATAAAACCAGCGGATGACATCCAAAAATTTAAAAAAGATTGGCCAAAAGTGGTCAAAATGGTGGGAAGTACCACTGTGCAGAAGCTAATGGGTCATGGTCGAGGAAAAGTTAGGAGTCTTGGCTATGATTAAATATTTTGATTAAACGAGAGTAAAATATCATATGAAACAAAAATACAAATATGATTTGCCAAACAAAATTGTTAAAACTAAAAAAATATATGCTTTTTTTGTTACTTTGGAAGTGTGTTTATACTTTCTGGAACAGTCTATATCATTTATATTTTCAATTTTCATGATTTTACCAAAATACTCATAACTTTGACAAATTTTAACCGATTTCATTCATTAACAGCTCACCCAAGTAACAATTTTGGTTTTATAAGGGTTCTGAAGAGCATGAATTAGACTTCAAGAATGCTATAAAACCATGATAAAACCAACAATGTTCCTTGGGCATTTTCTTAAATTTTTAATGGACTTTAAGATCCAATTATAGTATGAATTTTTGAATTGTGTTTTCTAATTTTAAATGTTGATCAAAACGAGATTTTTATGGAAAATTTGCAAAAAAAATTAAAAAAAAACTCAACAAACTTTTCAATGACTCCAAACAAATTTAATCAGGACATAATGTCTAAATAAACGGTAGCAAATTTATCTAGCTTCATTTTCAGTAAAAAGATTTAAAATTGGTGCACTAGATTCTAAGATATTGACATTTTAGTAAATGTACCTCCAAAATCCAAAAAATCATTTTTTTTTGTCTGGCTCAAAAACGGCTCTACTTGAAATTTTTTTCTGACCACGGCATTGAGCTCAGCGCAAGGGTAATGATCATCACCTTTTGAGTTCTAATAAATCTTATCTTATACCAATGAAGTGCATACATTTGGCAAAGAGCAAGGTGTTTCTCGGTATTAGTAACGAAAAATGTGTAAACAATCCACGATTTCAGGTAGTGACGTAAAACTCCAAAAACAAGCGAATGATAACAAAGCAAGTTAGGTTTTTGTCCGCATCCTTTTAGTGCACAAAAAGGCATTTTCAGCCGAAACCTTTTAAAAACTCTACCAATTACCGAAAATAAACATTTCAGCTTGTAATTTGCTGCTGTTGTAAATTGTTGTTTTTGGAGATCTACGTCACGCATGTTTACAAAAACAGGCTGTGCGTCATCTCACGAACACAATGACAGTATTTTTCATTACACTAATACAACTTAACCACTTCTGCTCCACCTGTGTAGATCTCATTGATCTTATACGTCCGTACTTTATGGGGCAGTCTGTAGATGCTCGTATAAAATAATTCACTGCCGTTTAAAAACACACAAATTTTGATGTTAAGCCCCAAAAACCTATTTTCTTTCAAATAAACGTAATTTGTTTTCCCATCAATAAAAAAAACGTTGGAAACATTTCAGCAAAACTGATTTCTCTGCCTGGCTCTCTTTTTTTTCTCCTTGCAGAAGATGGTCCAAAAAGGTTAAGCCTTCCTTCTGTAACCTACCGATGGTTTAGCATTTCAACTTCATTAAATCAGTTATAAAAGAAAACTGTTAAAGATCAAGTCCATAAAACCCATCCTGGGTCTGGCAACCAGATGTTTTAGTTTTTACTCGTCAAAATCGCATTAACCGGGCCCTCAACTGAAGCCGGCCATAAATCTTCCTATTGCCCTTCGGAATCTGCATATTGGATGCCCTGCAGGCAGGCAGGCAGGCAGTCAGGCAACCTTTTTTCGCTTAACGCCTCCTACTAATTCCATCCAGCAAGATTGGTACTTGGGCTTCTATAGGTTCTCCCCGCGTTGTGATTCCACAAATTCATTCATAAAAATAAGATCAACTTCGAAACAAATTGCAGTTCGAGTTGTTTGGATCGGATCGGTAGCCTACGCAACGTGCCGCAATCAATCCCAAGCGAATGTGTGTGTGGGGAGGTGAACAGAGTATGCCATGACAGCACCTCCGCAAAATTAGCAAATCGCATATGCCGCCGCCGGTTGCTTTGATTTACATAAAATACACTAAATATTGACGCCTACAGTTGGCTGAAATGGCTGGTTTGAGGAATTGTAGACGTAATGCCGGGCGAGGGCGCCGGTTTCCGATCAATGTCGTTGTGACCGGTGGGTGTATTGGTGGAATGCAAATTGCAATCAGTAGTGAGCACAATCTTGCGGCAAGCGGGTGGAAAATCTAGCAATCACAATTAATCTGCGTGTTTGTTTACATTCTTCAATGACAGCGGCAGTGAGTCGATGGGAATGTTGCTAATCGCGATCGATGTGCGTTCAGGAGTATTGCCAGGCAAAACATCGACGCGGTTTGTTGCAGTTTGTAACCGGGGCAAAGTAGTTGAAGTTTAAGAAATCTTTGTGTTTATCCGACGGAGAGTCAGCAGCGCATGTTGAGAGCAGGAAAACGAATTTTTATAAATGGAGCTCGAATTTAATTAACCCTTTGTTCACCTCGTTCAAGTCACTGTTGGAATGTTCGAAAAAAAGATTATGGGGCCAATTATAGAAGTACTATAAGCTAAGATAAGATTACCGAAAATCCGGTTTTAATTGTACCGAAAATTAGGTTTTGGTAGCAAAACCTAAAATATCGGTATAATTTACCAAAAAAAAAACGTTTTATTTTACTTATTTTTTGAGTAAAGTATATAAACAAGTTTCATCGTTATATTCTACCTTAATTTGGTTTAAAATGCTCTCATTGGGCTGCAAGCAATTTCGGTAAAAAGAACTCTCGAGTAATTCATGTTAAGGGCCAGCAAGCCATTTGTAAACAATGACTTTAAATGTCGATTTTTCTTGAACCTTAAATCACTCTCGTGAAATGAAAGCAGCATCTGGTAGAAGAATGTTAGTTCTACCATATGAAGTGACTGGATATGGTAGAATTCTCATAATTCGAATATAATCATAATCATGAATTACTCGAGAACTGTAAACAAATAAGCATTTTTATGCGGTTTACTTGTCTTAGCGTGTAGAGCCAATCGTCATTTTTATCGACAGATCTATTTTGGAATTACGCCTAGATCGACGAAATTTTGTCAAGCTGATCGACTCCATCCGAAACGAGTGACATTTTGTCGAGTAGGAGATTGTTTTCCATTCGCAAGTGGTAATTGGCTGAGTATGGTAAGAAGCTGGTAGATCACCTTTTCGTGGTGCGTTACGGGGTATCAGATCTACCACCGAACCCTAGTCCGAAACAATTCAAACTAGAGAACAAATTTGTTATTTGTAGTCAAGGGAACATACTTTAGTCCTTATTAAATTTTATGTCTTATGAAAAGTAACAACACTCGTTTTGCAATTGTGCGAAGATGAGCTTGGAATAAGTAAAACATGGTAAGTCTTCATTTATGTGAATTCTCGTTGTCTATTTGATGTTCTATAGTTTGAATTGGTTATGACTAGGGTTCTGATGCATGGTCAGTATCGGAGCCTTTGTTTTCTTCGCAATGAATCTGATTTTGACTGATAAAGGGGGGCGCCTTTGAAGAGTGCTCTCACTCCTCAAAGGGTTTAAATAGCGGATACTTTCAATAAAATTTGATTCATTGCCAACAAAACAAACAATGACAACTGTAACAACACCGAATACCTCATCATTTCTTAATAGTGATGAGGGATATACTACAATATATCAAATTACTGGTCGCAGTGGTTTATGTCCCGAACAGAGGAAAAAAAGGTAAGAAGAACACTAACCATTTTTTGTATTGCGGATGAATTAGAACAACCGTCAAAACAGGGGCTGAATGTTGTAGCAGAAAATTGACATAGTTTTTGGCTCAGAAAGTGCCAGCACATTGGTCCCAAGCATGGTCGCAAAGTAATTGGTGATAAAAAGAGCAGAAAATCGTCGAAAATGGCGATACTGAGCTATTCCATACAGTTTGAAAAACAGCCAGAAAGTTATTATCAATTTCTGTTTTAGGTACTGCGATG
This sequence comes from Aedes japonicus, assembly GCA_034211315.2. Lineage (NCBI taxonomy): Eukaryota > Metazoa > Arthropoda > Insecta > Diptera > Culicidae > Aedes > Aedes japonicus. The sequence continues at coordinate 21,687 of JASCZW010004739.1, forward strand.
TTTAATCTCACATTAGCGTTACTTGGATTCCTCCATACCTTATTGATAATATTTTTTTTTACTACAGCAAAAAATTTTCTGTAATACATTTGAACATTTGTTTCTCCTCAATTTGGAATTTGGAAAACTAACAACCGAATGGATGAATTGTTGATTTTTTAAGCATTCTGTAATACAAAACAACTAACAAATAACCAACTTTCAATCAAAAGTAACGCTAAAAAAACGCTAAGAAAGCTAAATTTTTAACTTTAATGTTCCTTCAATATTATTACCCAATATTTGGTAATCTCTGTTTACACATACTTTGGGTATGAGCACTTTTGAGCGATTATGGATACTTTTTAACGATCTTTAGGTATTCTCATTTTAACGTGTATTTCCGAAAAGCGAATGTACACTGAAAAAATATTTCACTTAGCTACTATTGGAAACACATGTAGATATTTTCCAATACTAAGCTAAGTGACTTTTTCATCAATATCACATATAAAAAGGAAATTCTACTTGACTAATCATTTGCATCTTACTGGACACATAAGATTCACTTGATTTTGCAAAGCATTTTCCACTGATTATGTGATTTTTTTGGGTGTATCGGAAGGTGTAGGTATCAATGACTGAGGGGTTCTACAACAGTCGACCAATTTCACATCGCATGTTTCATATTAATTGTTGGTAAAAGTTTTAAGCTGTTGACATTAATCTTAGAACTCTAAGTTTTTTTTCAGACGTACTTCCAAGAGCATAATTTCAATTCATTTGCGCTTGCGGTTTGTTAAGATATCCTCTCTAGATGTATAGGAAGCAATTATTCAGAATTAAGGGAAACTTTCTACAAATTCAAAAAGAGACATCCCAGAGCTTCAGGTAAAAGTTCTGGAAGAGACATCCTCGAAATAAAAACTTCTCCAAAAGTCCGGAAGAAACTTATCAGAAGTATAGAGAGAACTTCTCAGTAGTTCAATCAGGAATATCCCAAAAATTCACGAACAAACATCCCCAAAGAAGTTCAGGACACAATTTTTCAGAACTTCAGGAAAATGTTTAGGGAAGGGGTAGAGGACTGCTTAGGAGTTTAGGCGGGCTTTCCAGAAGCTATGGAGGACTAACTTCCCCAAAATCCAAAATGCAACGTAAAAGAAGTTCTGGAAGAACTTACCCGAAGTTCAAGAAGAAACTTACCTACCTATAATTTTTCAAAGATTCAGGAACTACCCAGGTAACCATATCAACCCTAAATCTGCATTTCAGATGCTCCAAGCATTATATAAGCTTCGCGAATGCTATCTGTTGTGTTTCAAATGCTATTTAAATGCTTGTAGCCTATAATAAGCATTTCGAATGCAAAATAGCACTAATGAAGCATTATCATAGCATTGCAGTAAAGCAGCCGTACATTGGGCCAAAAGCGGCATTTATGTTGCATTTAAGGCGGTTACCTGAGTAACTTCTACAATGCTTTGGATGATACGTTGTAGAAGTTTAGAAGAGAACTTCTCTGAAGTTCAGGAAAAGACGTTCCCAAGAGAGGACTTCCCAAAAGTTTAGTTGAAACTTCTCAGAAGTGCTAGAGATTTTTTCCGAAATTCAAAAGGGAAAGAGGCTCAAAATTCTGGACTATTCCAGAAGTTCAGAATGACACCTCTCCGAAGAATAGAAAGAGGCTTTCAAGAAGGCTTTCAAGAAGACCACTATCACTTCTTTGTGGTTTGAGTAGGAATTTCTCAAAAATTCTGGGAAGCTCAGGAGAAATCTTCCCTGAAGTTCAGAAGAGGACATCCCAACAAACAACAGAGTCGAAAAACCGTTTGTTCAAACAAATTTGGAGAAGTTATTCAGCTTTCTAGAAGAAAAAGCTGAACATCTTCTCGAAATTTGTTTGCACAAACAGTTCTTCAGCATTGATTGTTTGTTGAGTTTTCCGAAGTTCAGGAACAAATGTTCATGCAAATAAAGGGGAATACCCAAGAAATTTTGGAGAGTACTTTCTTCGAAGTTCAGGGTGGGACTTAGCAGAAGTTTAAAAAGAAAGCAAAAAACTTAACGAAGTAGTTCAATGAGTTTCTCAAAAAGTTCGAAGAAAGTTGGGTTGTTAAGTGTGAATTTTTCAAGATATTGTTCAATCTTAAGAACTTAACGCATCCGTGAAGAGTTCTCGATTACTTTTTTAAACAGACGTATGTGATTTTGTATACAAAGAATTTAGTATAGTAAGATTCAAACGTTAAATTCTTGAAACCCTTAGCACTTTCATGCAAACTAGGGTCACCAACACAAGGAATAACATTTCCCTAACATGATGGTGATGTTGGTTTGTTTATAAAATCAGATACGTCTGCTTGAAAAAGTGCTCGGGAGTTCTTGTTTAATTTAACTAATATTAAAGTTAATCGATTAGGGCGTAACTGCAATTTTCACTATGAATGGTCGTTATTATATTAGCCGCGGAGTAGGTTGGGCCACGATGAACCACTTCTATTACCTTTGAATGCTAAATAATAAAATCTTAGCTTTTATGTTGTTCTTTTTTTGCCGTGTATAAATTTAATATCACATAGTCTTGTTAAAAATAGGCACATTTTGTGGGAATGGGGTTTGTCAAAAATAGCATTTTTAAGGTGATGACTTAGGTTCATTCAATGGTGATAACAAAATAAGCTACCAACTACATGGAAACAAATCCGTTTCTGTTTTCATGAATAAAACATCATGGTTTCATTATTGAAATGACAGATGCGAGTCATGAACTTAGAAAGTCTTGTTTTGCCTTAGATCTAAAGTTGTGTAATCAGTTTCATTTTGTCAACAGTTTTTTTTTTTGCAAATAACTATAGCGTAGTACACACTCAATTCACCTCAACAGAACGTACAACAGCCGATCAGTTTGGCAGTCAATTTTGTTGATATCCCCATTTAATGTTTGTTTGTGAGCTGAGTTTCAGTAAAATTTTAATTTGTTAGTCGTATCTCGGTAATTTGTTCACTAACTCTCAGTTAATTGAAATGCCGAAATGATCGGATTCTCGGCGAAAAAACTAGGTTTGTAAGTGCATCCACCTAGTTGTATTACAGCTCTCCACATCCACACAGGGTTCGAATCCTAACGATGGATTTATTTTTTTGTTTTTATTCAGAGTCGAGAAATTAGGTTTGTCAGACTCATGATTAAAGATTTCAGTATCAGGAATTCAGTTCATTTTTCCAGTTCATTCAGTTCCGATTTTTTCATGATGTCATTGCGGCGAGAAAATTGTTCATGATAATAACACGAAAACACAACATTTTCATGAAATCATAAACTGTTTTTCTCGTCTAAAAGAACATATTATTTCCCGTATAGTTTTAGAAAATAATAGCTGAAACCAAAATGATGTCTTGGATAACTTGGATTATAATTCAAAATGCTAGGGTGGTTCAAAACAAGGGCCTCATTAAGGGAGTCACATCAAGATGAAAACGAATCACTATGAAAAAAGTTCACGTGCAAATCAAAGGCAAATCACTGTCTTTATAATGGGTGTCAAAGTTGAAGCGCAGACAGACGTTCAAGCACGAACAGAACAATTCAAATTTGTTGTGTTAAATTTCAAATCCAATTACGTTGGAATTACCTAGCACAGTACCGCCGCCTAGTTAAGTTATTGCTACACTAAATCTGACAGTTTGACTGGCAACCTAATTTTGCCTAACCAATAAAAAACAATCTGTGGCGCCATTTGATAGGTTATTGCTACTTGCAATCATGAGGGAAGCCATGTTTTCACACAGGTAAATGAGATGAAGTCCAACGTCTGACTGCGGTTGAAGTTAGAACCGTAATAAGGCCTTAAATCTGTAAACTAACTTATTTTGCAATAGCAATATAAAAGGGTGATTGATGAATCAATCACTGAAGATACGCCTTTAGCATACTAATTGCCAGAATTAGATTGATAACCTTTAATGACCTTTAAAATTTAAGCGAAATCCGTTTAATCGAATTACCGAACGTTCACCTGTTGAGAATTCGGTAAAATTTTACAGATTTCTGAAAAAAAAATCGGAGTGTGTAGATATGGACACCTGTCCACATATTAATTAAAAACTTCCTCGAAAAAAACTTCAAATCGCAACTTTGAAACAGTTTCCGGTTTTCCGAGCAACGAAGACATTAGTGTAATACAGAAAAAAGCGGGAAAAACGTAAAACTTATTCTTCAAATGTCAAAACTAACATTTAAATTGATGAAACCCTGAATGAAGGCTAGTATGCAGCTCAAACAGTGAAGTGCATTAGTATAGGACAAGTAATGGTCGAGAAATGTTTTTACTGTCGGAATCAGTCTTGATAAAAGTCATGGTCGTTAGGATCAAACGCGTCGATTTTCAGGCAACATAACATTGACTACCTATTAGTTCTATCTGAAAATCAAATTAGAACTCGTAACAACAAACGTAACCAGAAAAATGAACGTTCGATTTTCAAAATCCTCTAATATTCATTTATGTAAACAGATTTATTTTCACTATTAATTTCAAAATGTCAGAAATGAAATTCAATAAACCACAATGAATATCAATTACCCGTCGGGTTCAGAAAATATGCAAGGGCAGCCCAGGCCAGAGATTTCTTGCTCAACATTCTTATGTTGATAATGGCCCTGGTTGATCCATGTTCGTATTAGGATTTAAAATCTCATACCTATAAAAAAAATCATCCCGAGTGATGATATTCAGATTTCGTCTAATGAAATTCATGCTAACCGATTGATTATCAAAACTACGGTGACAGCAGATTTTTGACTTGCTGAAAATTCAGTTGGCTAAGGGGTGACAGCGGTAACCATGAAAACCGGAAAGTAAACATCATCATTACACTGGGATAAAATCATTTTCACTTCTCATTGATATTTTATGAAAATCCAAGGCACTGGTCGCAATTACTTACCTTGTATGAAGCTAAAAAAGGGGACAAACTACGCACGGTTTCGTAACTTCGCTCATGTAAACTAAAAGGGGCTGTCACTTTTCGTGCGGAATAATATTCCGTTCGATTATTCCGCAAGGAAAACTGACATTTCACCCATACTGGAGCAGTTGTCAAAATTACTTCGGTAGAAATAATCGCACTAAGGTTTATGTGTAATATTTCAATGGCATTTTGGAAGTTTTCAACAAAACAAATGACAGCCGAGTTCGGTTGCCGACTCGATCAGATTCAATCGACTTCTGTAAAGCGCAATTTCGCTCGATTCAACTTCTATAATTGGCCCCTATTCTTTAGTATCAACATGACTCTTCCATACTGATTCTAATTCAGCAATATTGCATTGTAAAAATACATTCACACTTTGTCGAGTTTTATCTAATCCCTATTTCAATTACTGTTTCATTTGCTTGGACCCCCCGTTCCCCCCGTTTCCTAAGAGACCGAACGTCATATTTGTTTCTCCCCCCTAGCTCAGAGCAGCCGTGACCATCGAAACCCCGAACAAACAACCAACTCTGTATTTACTCACTTGACACAGATCTTCGATTGAAGCAACTGCCCCGGCGTTGAGATATCTACCGCGTTCGATCGAGAACGGAACGAGTTATTAAATACAAGTACTCCACATTGCCAGGCGGAGGCTGTGCCATTCGACGTCGATGCTTGTCGTGCGTGTGTTACGCAATCGAGGATCACTGACTCATGTTGTTCTACTCTTCATATGAGGTTATGTAACTCCGCTCGCATCTCATCTAGAATAAAATTCCGATTTCGATTGTCAGTCAGTCTTGTCCCGATCGGGAGGAATTTGCGATCGTAAATTTTGGAAACGTCGATTCATCTCACTCCTGCCTTGCCGTTCGATGACGTAAGTCGACAAATATGAACTGTTTGCTCAATCTGGCTGCTATTAACACCGTTTGGTATTCGTGTGATTCGAAACAAGATTCGCAACTTGTTGAGTCTTGTGCGCAAGCGTCAGAAGTTCACCTCATGACAGTTCATCGGCTACCGAACCGAAGGTGTTTTTGATTGAATTCTAGCAAAACCTCAGTGTTTGTTATTACAATAATGATTTCCTTATTAAATAAATCAAAGCACACTGTGTGTCATCAAAGTAGCGACGGTCCAGGTTGTTTGTAAGCAACTCGCTTCAAACACTACAATCTAGTAGCCCAGCGACGAAGGTGGTCTTCTGTCGTCGGCTTCGACGACAGACGAACCCTCCTGACCTACAACAACAACAACAACAAACAAACAAATCCGAACGGATTCAAGCAAAAGCGAACTTATCAGGGCGCCCCAAAACCACAGCCAATAATACCCAATCAAGTCTCAGAATCCAATTAAATGAAGTGCTAATAGCTGTCTCGCGGTCCATAAAATGCATTAGAATAGAAGACAATTAGAAGGATACCCCGTAGGCTGTAGAGGCTCAGTTGACAGCAGAAATAGAAACTCCCTGGCGGGGAAAAGAAAAACGGAAGCACAGCATGTGCCTTCGGTCCGTTGCTCGAAAAGCAGTGAGAGTACAATGTATAGAAATGTAGCAATAAAAGGGGGAGTGATGATTTATGTTTGCCTCGACTCTCCTCCTGGGCCTGGGATCTCGTACTGGTGTGTGACATTGTAAACGTTTTTCACGACATGCACCAATTTCCATAATGCACCTCTCGGCACTAGGCAGTGAGCAACAAGGAGTTGTATGTTGTGCAGATGGACGGATATTTGTTTAGAAACACGACCAGCGCACTACAAGTCCGGTCGTCGTCGTCGTCAACGCCGTCACTTGGAACATGGTTGTACTACAAAATAGAAACACATGTGCGCTCGCCCTTTCGAAAGTTGTCGAAGGTACAGTGCCGGGACATGCAACATTGACTATCTGACTACAAATGCAATCGTGCTGATGCATTTTTATGATGTTCGACTCTTGATCGAGTGAGTGAGCGAGGAACCGGGCCCGAAGTCACTTGGGCATTAGATTTCCCAATATTTATTTGTAAATAAATACGGAAAAAAAACTTTGTTTACCAAACAATCTCTCTCCGTAATGCAGTCATGGGACTGGCTTTGCCGGTCATGTGTGTAATGATGTTTGGGCATCTCTCGAACGAATCGTGATGCTGGAAGAACAAGCTGAGATCTATTAGAAAAGAGTAGTTCTCAACAGTTGCCAGTTCCAACCAAACTTTCAAAAAGGCAAATTGGCAACTCGAACTTTGTCTGAAAAGTGTCCTTCTAGACTTTTCGGAATATAGGGTCTTGTTTGTGCTAAGCTAGGAAACTCTGAAATAACTATTCCGAAAACTCTTCGATTACGCGGTTAATTCAAGCTGAACAATGCATTAGGTCCTAAGTAACATTGGGAGACTCTCTTCGTCGACTTTCTCTCTGCGTTCCTACGGCTATGTAAAAATATTTTCAAGTATTTTCAAAATACAGTACGGCAATATAAAGTGTAATAAAGGGTCCAATACGTCAAAAAACTGTTTATTATACAAACTATTGTCGAAAAAGAAAGGTGACGAAGAGAATCCGTCAGTGTTACTTAAAACCTAATTCAGTGTTCATCTTGAATTGGTTGTAGTAAGATGATATGAAGTTTCACGACATTCATAATTCCAAATAAAGGATGTTACGAGCAAACTTGATCTACCCAAACTTTACCATTTCTGTTGATCGTGCATTAAAAAAAACCTGAACATCCCTCCTTTTATAGGTGAGTGTGCGTGCAAAATGATGCCTCCAATTTAGTTTTGAAATTTGCATTTCAGTTATCAAAATGGCGTCCCAGCAATAGGACAAACATATCAAAATTTTGCTCACGTTTCGTGAGATTCTGGACTACAGACTGTGCTCGAAAAAAATAAGACACACAAACAGAGTTGCGATTTTCCTGGGGAGAATCACCCGGGTGCACATTTCTAGCTCTCTTTGGTGAATCTCACTCAGTCTCTACGAAGATTTTTTTTCTCGACACCACTGTAGAGAATATTCGACACAGCACGGGAGAACGAGAGAATTGACAATTCACTGCCTGTGTGTCATACACCCACTGAAATGTCAACGAAGAAGAGTGAAAGAGCAAAATAAAAGACTGCACCGCACTGACGTGATTGAAACCGTGATCGTAACATTTAAAAAAAATGGCCAGAAAACGGGATGAACATTACTAAATAGGGTCCCCAGATACTCAGTCCAGTCGACTTAAAAAAAAAATCTCGACTTCCTTGGGCATAAGAGTATCATTGTGCTTGCCACACAACTAAACAAATCTAGACAAAATAGTCAAAAGGTCGAAAGTAACATTTGTAAACAATGACTTCTAGCGTATTTTTCTGGGATCTGCTTGCTTCCACAAACAAAAAACCATCAGAAACAGATACAGGGAGTTATTACCTTCCCGTCGGTAGTGGATGTAGATGTTAGCAACCTGACACTTCCAGGAAATTTACGATTTAAATCATTGTTAACAATTGTTACTTTCGACCTTTTGACGATTTTGTCTAGAAATTTATGCATTGGTGATTGGCTTCGAAAGCTCTAAATTTAATAACTGTGCAAGTGCATCCACAACACTTAAAATCTGTTTCCACATTAATCCGGACACCTTCAAATCATTGTAACTTTTGAAATATTGCACGTAGGAATCAAAAAAATCACTGTAGTATAGCTGAGAGTCTATGATGAAAAAGACTATGGTTGATGTTTACATTTCATGTGCCTTCTTCGTTCTGAAATGCTCAGCATGTAGCATTTCTGGTCATAGCCAGCCCTGGAAGATGCTTGAAATCCTCCAGGACATAAGTTTCATCGTCCATAACAAAGCATGAAAACTTCGTCAAATATTCGCAGTACAAACGTCGAGCCCGTGATTTAGCTGCCAAGTTCTGTTTGTCGTTGCGATTTGGAACTGTTTTTACTTTATACGACTTAAGTCTCAAACGTTGTTTAGGTTTTTGGACAAAACCAGGCGACATCCCTATTTTCACGAGCCACCGTTCAAATGGAGAGATTTGGTTTTTTCGTTAATATCCTTTTCACCTTTCGCTCCATGACAGAATTAGCGCGTCCAATGTTTTTGTCACTTCTCGGTTTCCTCTCCACCGTCAAACGTTCCGAAAATGATTTGAGCACATCGTGAACAGTGGATTTAGTCCAATCCAATGTTTTTGCAAGGTCCCGTATTGACAAGTCAGGATTTGCCGTACGCCCGTACAAAATTCGCTCGCGCACTTGTTTTTCTTTCGTCGCCATCTTGAATACTAAACATGAAATGTAAACATCAATCATAGTCTTTTTCATCATAGACTCTCAGCTATACCAAAGTGAAATGTTTCATTACTACGTTCAATATTTCAAAAGTTACAATGATTTGAAGGTGTCCGGATTAATGTGGATACAGATTTTACTTGAAACCAATGGTGTTCTAAAGTAGTGCCAGCTTAAAATCGCTACTTTCCTATTGATTGTTGGTGTGAAGTTATCGGGTGCGTTATCGAACCCGTTAGAACACGGAAAGGATTACGAGGCGATTGTCTTTCGTACCTCCTGTTCATAATTGCGCAAGAATGTGTTTTAAAACGTGTAGTCTTCAACATATCGGGTACGCATTTTAATAAAACCAGCCAGTTCATCTGTTTTACTAACGACTTGGACATTGTCGGAAGAACGTTCCAAACGGTTGCTGATCAAATCAGCTGATCGAATCCAGCCGGAAGAAGACGCAGAGGTGCGCAATGTGCAAGACGGTTAGACCAAGTGGAGCAATATCTTGGAAGTGTGCGACTCTCTTTCATCAAATGTACAAGAAAGGTCAATAAATGTGTGGGATTTCAATAAAACCTACTTGTTTTCAAATGAGCAAAGCAACCATTTGTAGTTTGAAAGCCATGTTACGGAATTTAGCGTTTATTGTCCGTATTGACGAAACCAACACATATTTACGTGATCACAAGTTTCAATCTGTTATTTTTGTGCTAAATTATATACTTTAATTATGGGTTATAACAATTGTCCATGCTTGTGTCGTGAACTAGTCGGGATTGACAGCCTCGACAATTTCCACTATGACAGCCACAGTGAATTCAACTCACGTCCAATAAAAACAACCGTCCGTTCTAAATTTCGTTAACAGAATGAAGAACCCCGCATGCTTGAACGTGCGTGAAACCCCGCTTCAATCTTATTTTGCACTCTTCTATCCCAAAGCTTCATTTTGTTTTCATATATTGCATCTCTGTCATTTCTTTTCGGCCTCGTTCGTCATATTGGAAACCAACTTCGGTTTTCATAACACGAATAGCACACATGTATTCGGAGTTTTCCAAACTCATCGTTAATAATTTTAGCGCGTCTTCTATTGGTCGTTTGTTCCATTTATGTCGACTTCCAGTGCTGCCAAATACATCTTAAAGATTTGAACATAATTTAATGTAAATATTTTTTAAATTCAATATAGCCTTATCACATATACTACAGCCTGGTCTTCACTTTTGTGCATGCGTGTCTTGGCAACTAATTGAACCAGTACGATTTACGGTTTTTTGGTGGTAGGTGCAACGACGATGGTGGAGGTGGTAAACATGGGGCACTATAGAGTGGTGCTGAAATTTCCAGGAAATAGCTAGTTCGCTTTCAGCCTACAGATAGTACTGGACTAGCCGAATGGATGCTTCCGCAAAAGGCACTATCGCAAAATGGCCGCAACACAATCGGTCGATCCATGAACTGCCAAACTGGCGAACAATGACTGAAACAGGCTGTTTCACTGTCGTTCTGGAAGGAGTTGATAGTACACCTAACCTGTGGACGTCGAGAGATCCCTCATCTGCCGTTGTCTCCAAATGGAGTACACGCTGGGATGATTTCTGGCCCACGGATTTGTGTGATACCGGGAAGCGGTTCCGTGTTTTGAGCTGAAAAAATAGAGTCCAGATTTTGCACAACGGTCGGAAAAAGGCCGGCCTGTTCAAGCAAACATTGGCCAATACCACATAAATCCCAGTAATCTGCAGATCGCACCACCAAATGCTACCTTTTCCGTTGTTTGACCGTGTAAGGTCCACTTAATGGGCAAGACGTTGGTCTGCTTCTGCTTGCACAGCACTTTAGGTAACATAATTACTGACTTTTAGGTTAAAATCTACTTACAAACTAACGCTTTTAACTAATTCGTATAAACACTAGACTAACGCAGGTGTTTTTACACGTTTTTTTATTACACCTTTTGTTTTCGGCGATAGTTCCAGAACGGAACAACTAATCGACCTTATTGGAATCACATTTTACGTTTTAAGCAAAAAGTAATCATATGGCAGTTTTTTCAAAAAATACACAATTTTTGGTGTTAATACTCAAAATTTAAAAAAAAACTATATTTTTACCGTTGCATGGGAAGGTAACACATGCAAACAAAATCAAAGCAATTTGAAATGTTTATGCATGTGAATTTATCTACTCTATTTAGTCTTTTTTACACGGTTTCATAGTAAAAGTGGAACGTATCCCCCGTGTAAAAAAAAAAACCTTTGTGTATACTAATAGTAGGTTTGGAATGAACCCCGTACTACTAACTACTAATCAAATTTAATATCGGGCCGCACACTACAGACTTTCTCGAAGTCTTGAGCCAGAAAGAAAGATTTTGTTAGGCAGAAGTATCATAGACTAACTCTAAGACCAGTAGGTCCCATACAAAAACGATTTTTTTCTTGGCTCAGTCAGTACTAGAACATCGGTCCTAAGCTCGATCCCAAGCTTAATAATGCGCCCCTAATAATGAACTCACATGAACACACTCTCAAATGTTCTGTCAAAATAACACAGCAAATCAAAACAATGGCGCAAATATGTATACCAAGGTGCTGGCTTCAAGGTGTAATTCGGACCAAGGGGTTCTACAACAGTGAACCAATTTCAAATTACTAGTTGCATATTGATTGTTGGAAGTATTCTTACATTCTTTTACAGTTAATTCCGAAAATAATTGTTGCTCCCCTCTTCTACATTGACAGTGTCAGACAGCTGGAAGCCGCCATTCTAATGGAAATGAACACAATTCACTGACTTCTAGGTGACAGCAATGCACAGTGGGAAAAAATTGATCCAAAATTCCATTAATTTAGACGGCCAGGGTAGGAGTCCTGAAAAATAGTTTATCTTATGGAAAAAATGCGGGGAATCCAATGGTGTTGGTTTCATTTAGGGTTGACTACAATAAGTGTCCCATTTTGCCCATTTCTACCCTATTTTTGGATGCAAACTAGAATTATTACCCAAAAACTAACTTGGTGCTACTTTGGACCCAAATGCACTGTAAATTTGCAAAAAAAGCTGAAGAACTGTAGGGAACAAATTTTACCCTGATCGGATGCCGAGAAGTGGTCCATTTTACCCGATTTTCCCTAACACAAGCATAAACTCATATACCATGTGGTTCGGCCGATTGTCTCCAGTAATATTGCTTTCACTTGAACTAGAATTATGTAAAAATGTCCGGAGAATCGAGTGGTGATGGTTTTGTTTAGAGTTGACTTCAGTAAATTGTCCATTTTACCCGATTTCCCCCCATAATTTAATAATATCATTTAAATCATGCTGTTTTGAAGATCGGCGCTAATAATATTGCTCTTACTTGCACTGTACTTTGCAATGGTTTACCCAAACCACTCTATGTTGTAAAAAGTGCTTGCAGTTGGCGAAGCAAATGCATATACCTTCTTGTAACTAACGGTTACAGTTGGACTATTCATTAAAAAAAACTATGTTTGACTTATTTGACCCCGATTCAGACGCCGATTACTGTTGTTTAGGATAACCAGTTTTTACGCATTGAGAATGTATGTTAGTCTACAGGCGGTGCGTGATTTCACTTCTCACTTATGCACTGAATTTCAAACTTAAATTAACACTTGCAGTAGCTAGAAACAAAAGGTAACATCTAATTCACTCGATATCTGTTGCTATAAAGCTCGATTCAAAGTAAATCTGGACGCACGATTTAATACACCACCACGTCCCTGGTGGTTGGAACAAAAAACGATTGACAGGCATTTGTTGATGTTTCATTGATGAAAAAAATGGTGAAAAGTTTTTCTCAATTGATCGACGCATCTCGGCATTACGGATCATGGAACTTGAGAAAAGAAAATTAATTGTGCACAAACATCTAGAGAATCCTTCGTGGTCTGCCTCAAATATAGCAAAACATTTAAAATTCCCAAAGTCAACGGTGTATCTTGTAATCAAACGTTACAAGGATACTTTGAGTGTGGATAGAGCACAGCGCATCTATCATAAAAGTGGCACTAGGGACAAAAAGCTGAGGAGAAAGGTGTTGAGGTACGTGAAAGTCTGTATTTTAATGGATGGCGAAACATATGTCAAAATGGATTAACAAATCCCCGGACAAAAATGTTACCTGTCAACTGATCGTGAGGATGTCCCTTCTCGGTATAAATTTGTTTTTGGTGATCAATGGAAACTAATGATTTGTCAAGGAATCTGCAGTTGTGGCCTTAAAATCAAGGTTTTCATCACGTCTCACAAAATGACGTAGAAGGTTTACATTAAAGAGTGTCTGAAAAAGCGGATTTTACCCTTCATTTGGCAACACAAGACCAACATTATGTTTTGGCCGGATCTAGCCAACTGCCAATACTCTAAAGAGATACTAGAACGGTATGAGATTAATCCTCCGAATTGCCCTGAGTTCAGACCGATCAAAAATATTGGGCAATTGTCAAGCGGAAACTTCGAGGGTGCGGTAAAGAAGTGACAAATGTACAACAAATGAGTTTAAAGTGGAATAAGTTCGCCGGTACAGTGTCACCAGTGACTGTGCAAATCATGATGGCATCGATCACAAGTTTACTGTGACAGTTCGTTCGAAACGGTGAAATTTAACTTGTAAAATATCGTTTGAAAGCTGAATAAAATACCCTTTTGTTTGACGTTTTGATCAACCGTGTATGTTGTTTAATTCTTGAGTTATGATCACTTGAATGCGTCCCAATTTACTCTGAATCGGGCTTTAATGTGACGATTGTTTGTGTTTTGAGCTCCAATGCACAGGCCGACGCCACTGTATGAGCCCCAAGCACCATCTGTTGGTTCTCTGTATAACTACAGCTGATCTGTCAATACCGGAGTAGCAAACCTCGGGCGGTCAGCTTACGGAAACTCTTTAAAAACTACGTATATATTATTTCTATCCGCAGCGTGGGGTGCCCAGCCCAAGAAACAATAGAAAGTCTGGGCGAGCTCGATGTATTTAGTTCTTAATGTATTAGAGTCATTTGAGCTCTTAAAAACTTCTGATCAGAAATATCTGAGATCCGTTCTTTGAAAGTTACAGAAGAAGTCTACCCAGAAGGCATGGAATTTGAGTTCTTCAACGACTTTCTTTCTAGACTCCGTTCACAGCTTCGCATACCGTTCCACATGTTAGCAATATTGCATTTCATTCTTGCCCTACTTCTGCGCCGAACTGCAAGTCCGACATCAGGCTAATTAAACAGTAGATGAGCAGCTCCCTTCGGCATCCATCGACTTCCCATCCGGAGCGAAACTTATCCGTAAATATCGCGCATACACGTTCGTTCCAATTCTAGATCGCTTCCGAACCAACGGCAAACCATGACAGCTGCCCAAGTGGGTACAACTAAAAAGCCAAATTGCATAATCTCCGCCGCCGGTTGAACATTTGTTGGAGTACCATTCTTCTCGCACTGCATTTTTTTTTTCTTTCTCCGTAAAATCAAACAAACAATACCGGAAAATTATGGCAACATTTTTCAAACTCTCAATTGGAACACAAACAGAATCGAAGCAGTCGACGCGAAATCGGCGTCCCTTTCGGTCTGTCAGACCCATTCATGGATCGCTGCAAGGCCTGCTTCTGTTGCTATGCACGCACGAAGGTACTTAGCCCGGAGAAGACGAAAACGAGGTAGAAGAAGCTGCGAGTGCACTCGACTCGAGATGATTTTCGACGACGCACATGTTGGGTGCGCGTCGGACGATTTCGGAAGACGGAAGAAGATGTCGTAAAAACCCGGCAAAAGGAGGTTGTTATGAATTATAGACCTAGTTGCAGTCAGGAGAGCGAGCAGGGCCGAAAATAGAATGCCGTGCAAAATTGCGACAGGCAAGGGGAACGCATTCGGGCGTTCGAAAACGCCTTCGAATTAAGTTCTGGACTGTTTGTATGTTTAAATGGGATAACAGTGTAACTTTCCTCAAATAAACCGATAATGGGGCAGTAAATCAACTTTACGGTGTCTTGTTCTTTGCGCCTTTGTCGTTTCGGGAAGTGTTTTGCAGTTAATTTATGATACCTGAAGATGAGATAATGCATTTAGAGGGGATCGCAATGGTTGACTGATGCTTTTTAGGAGAATGATGCTTCCAAAACTGTATTGACAATACAGTAATCAGTTTAAGAAGCTTGTGTTGTGAGACTAAGTTCCAAAATTGCCGGTGAACATGTCCAGAAATGGTTGAGAATTTACATTTTGATGACAATTCCTCGATTAGAATTCGGTCCAGACGACGTGATCATTCTCAAGCTGATTAAGGTCTGTATCCACAATAATACGGACACCTCAAAACTTACCCGGAACCCGGAACAATCGAAAAATCTCTTCACGTCTTATTTTTTAACCCTTATGTGTCCAACAAAGAACAAATTCGCCTTTTTCGATTACAAGACATGAGATTTCAGTATGTTTTCATAGTAGGATGTTGAAACCCTGTAGGAGGGAAATAATTAGTGCAAAGCAAGAGCGGTTTCTTATTTATTTTATTACGCAAAAGGCTGGCAGAAAACATATTTAACACGGAAACTAAAATGACCATTACTATGGAACTATCCAACCGATAAGAAATCTTTTAGCAACTTTGGATTCTGGAACTAAATCACTTTCTCAAAACTGTCTCATGGATACGGGACATGGCATGCGGCATATCAAACTTCATTTCTGACCGTCAACATATCATATCAAACTTTATGATTTTGTAAAAATAGGTCTGCGGATGACATTCTTAGGATTCCTGACCATTCTGGCCACTAGCTTTGTGGGAGCCGATTTCCACCGGAATAGTGACCATATTCAAATATTTTCCAAAACCTGGCTGCTGACATATCGATATTTTTGATTTTCCAATAATAGGTCTGCGAAGAACATTCTGAGGATTTCTGACCACACTGGCCACTAAAAGAGGCCCTGTGGAATCCGAATTCTCTGGGAAGGTGGCCATATTCAAATCAATACCAAAACCTGGCATCAAACTTCATGATTTTGCAAAACTTTGTCTTGAGAGGATATTCTGAGGATTTCTGACCATACTGGGCACTTAAAGAGGCCCTATGGGATCCGAGTTCCTCCGGAAAAGTGGCCATATTCGAATCGTTACCAAAACCTGGCTTGCGACACATCAAACTTCATGATTATGCTAAACTTTGTCTTTGGAAGACATTTTTATGGTGTCTGACTATACTGGCCACTTGAGGTGGCCCTGCAGGATTTCGAGTTCCTCCGGGAAAGTGGTCATAACCAATTTCTTACCATACCCTAGCTTGCGACATATCAAACTTTATGATTTAGCAAAACTAGGTCTTCGGAGAACATCCTGAGGATTCCTGACCATACTGGCCTCATAAGAAGGTCCCGCGGGATCCAAATTCCTCCGAAAAAGTGGGCATATCCAAATCTTTTCCAAAACCTGGCTTGCGACACAACCAACTTCATGATTTTGCAAAACATTGCCTTCAGAGGACATTCTGAGGATGTTTGAGCATACGGGCCACTCAGGGAGCTCGTGCGGGATTTGAGTTTGTCCGGAAAAGTAGTCATATTGAAATCGTCAGCAAAACCTAGCTTGTGACATATCAAACTGCATGAGTTTACATAACATTGTCTTTTGATCAATATCCTTTTCCACCAAGGCTGAATCTGGATCCGTTATGCTTGAAGTATCGGTTTTCGAGTCACTAAAAATTTTGCACAAACATAATTCATACTATAGAACAAAACAAAAATCTTTTTTCAAGCGTGAAACCACAATAGCTGTTGTGACATTAGCTTTATGTTTGCCTTGGCTAGTGGTACATGCCTCAACTAACTAACTTTTTCACAAAAGGATACTATCGAGCTGGTAAAGAAACGCACATTTTAGTGCATCAAAGCGTAACGGAATTCAGAAAAAAAAAACATGAAGAGGACGGATGGATTATGAAAGTGAGGCGAGGTCTCCTTTGTTTAATCTATCCTACGAGCAT
This sequence comes from Aedes japonicus, assembly GCA_034211315.2. Lineage (NCBI taxonomy): Eukaryota > Metazoa > Arthropoda > Insecta > Diptera > Culicidae > Aedes > Aedes japonicus. The sequence continues at coordinate 38,944 of JASCZW010004739.1, forward strand.
AAGTAGTACGATCAAGTTTCGTGAAGACTAAGTTTTGCAAAATCATTTTTGGTCTTAGACCCCATTTTCTGCCAAATATTTCTGAGCATATCCAGAAAGCACTGGCCGATCACACACTCAACATGAGCATTCCAGTTCAGTTTGGCATCCAGTATCAATCCTAGGTATTTCACCTGTTCACTAAGCCGGCTTTCCAATCCTCCTAGCTGAAAAGCTTTTAGACTAAACATCCTTTTCCTAGTCTACCTTTACTACCTTTGATGTATTTGATAAGTAAACTTATCATGTGTAAATATCTGTATATAAGAAAGTGTAAATAGTTATTATTAAGCGTAAATCGAATTCCTAGCCTCCAAGTCAGTACTGAATTCAAACCCAAATTAAACATTTAACCGTCGCCATAATTGTACACGACCACTGTTATGTAAATCCCACAAAACCCTTTACTATTGAAAGGGGAAAAGAAGTAAAGATCAGTACAAATCAAAAATCCAAAACGATCGGTCGCAAGTGTGTTATTCTTTATTCCGCAATTCCAGCAGCAAAAAATACAAGTGTTCTTGAGGTGTCCGAAAACCCAATCGTCCAGTGGTGGCCAAACGTGGCACAGCATATTCCGGTGAACATCGTGAACGTGTAAACCGTGAGTGAATTCGTGATCGGAAAGGCGATTCGTGATCAAACGGTTGTTTAAGAGTGTGAAGCGATTTTCAGTGGTGAAACCATTCTCTCCCGTGATTTGGTGCACCGCTATTGCACATAGCGGGTAGTAATACCTCCGGAGGCCGGCAATTAGAGCTAGAGCTCGAACAGTGATTAATCCATGATTTCTTCTGAGTTACGTTTGTTGTCATGAGTTATCATTTGATTTTCGCATGAAACTTATAGGTAGTCAATGTTATGTTGCCTGAAAATCCACGCTTTTGAGTCTAATGAGCATGACTTTTACCAAGACTGTCCATGATACACTAAGACTGGGTAAATTTTGGGCCCCATTGCTTTCTCTCTGAAATTACACTCAGTAGCAAAAAAAAAGCCAAGCAAAATTTTCCTTCCAAAAAACGCGTTGTTCAACCTTCTGTCACTTTGTCAATTATCAATATTTCTAGCTGAAAATCAAAGGTTTAAAAAAGCCGAGGTGAATTTATCTTATTAATACACATGATTTGTTACGCGTGAAATTTCCCAAATAACTAGTGTAACCCACGAAGAATTTTAAATATATGGCATTCAATGTGAATTGGTTAATTAATCTGTCCTTATTTTTCAGATTTCTAAGTTCAATCGTATGATCTTTTGTAAGAGCCCTCGGAAGTCTTGCGACTTCCGGAGTATTGCTTATGTTTTCACATTTTAGAACCCAAGATCTTCGTTTGGAATTTCTTATTTATTTTGATTGTACTTAGTAAGTGCACTCCTAAAGGGGGTCCTATCTGAGGTTCTTTTCGCTTTATTTAACAATCTAAGAGACGTTCTACGCCGATGTTCCAATTTAGAGTTCCACCATGAAATAAACATGTTAGAGGACGATTTATTTACCTTTTGGGAAAATGATTCCAATTTCTGAACAGAATCAATCATTCCACCTTCTGTAAATAACTCCGAATTCAAGTATTGGGCGTATTGATCCCAGTTAGATTTTCTAGGATTTCTAAATGTAGTAGTTCCCCCACTCCATTCAAACACAATGTGTCTATGATCTGACAATGACGTTTCCTTAGATACTCCCTAATTTGCAATTCTTTCATAAATTGCACTATTGCACAATGTCAAATCCAAGACTTCTTGTCTGATAGCATTTGAAAAGGTAGGTTCGTTTCCCTTATTGCATATGTCTATATTATTTGATGAGAGATATTCCAATAAGCAATCACGATAGTCATCCAATATAATCTAAAAACGACAAACTAAAAACCAGATACGAACCGCGATTAAAACCGAAAATTTGTCCGCTATCGTAGTAGTGCCCACCCTTAACATATGTGCAAGTGAAAAAATTCTAATCTCATTAAGAATTAACTAACAAGACTTGAATAAACATTTGAAAATAATCTCGGCTGTTATTTCTCCAAATGTTTCCTGTATTCCAGTGTCGGAAATTTTATGTCAGCAGAAAAAAAATCACTACCGCTACATAAAATGGTCATCTAGAAAACACAAAGTACCACTCTTTAATATTATATACACTGTATCAATAAATTGTCCGTACAGCACTGACTGAAATGTTGCATCGTTGAAAAAAAACTTAAAACTGAGACCCTTTTGGAAAGTTTTTGTTTCATTTACTGTAAAAATTTATCCTTTTCGTCTCACAGTTATTCAAGTAAACATAAATACAATCCTATCAGATAAAACCATAATATACCTAAAAAAGATACAATAATGATGTCAAAAAATTGCCCGTACACTTACGTCCTTATTTCAAACAAGTCGAGTAAACAAATGTACGTCAATCTGTCAAAAACAAAAGCACGCGTTGCATTACAGAGAAGAATTTACCACTGTTGACAACAGCAGACTAGGTAAAATTTACATATTTTAGTATTTTTCTCTGAACTTTGAGAATTCCAGAGTTAATTTTCAGGAAAATGGCCGCTTCTCACCGAAAAATTACGATAGAAGTTCCGAAACTTATTATTCGCCTGAAGAATGACGGTAAAAGCTTGTCAGAAATTGCAGGCACAGTAAACCACCCACGATCATCGGTTCAGTGTGTGCTTCAGAACTACCAGAGAACACAATCTCTAGAGACGACTCCCAGAAGAGGCCGTAAGCCAAAGTTGACAACTCGTCGCCATCGCATACTTTTGCGGGAAATTAAACAAAATCCTCGGTTGAGTGCTCCCAAACTTGCTGACAGTCTGTCGAAGTACGCCAATATCGAAGTTAACCGCCCCCCAATAACCAGACCTCAGCCCCATAGAGATTTTTTGTAATCATCTGGAATCTTCAGTAAAATTTAGCTCTGGTTCTGCTAATTTTCTCCGAAATTCTGTACTGTGGTGCTCTGTGCCCATAGTGCATTTGTGTGAACAAACACAAACTTACATTATGGAAAAAGCGTTTGGCCGAAGAAAACGCGATAAATAAGAAAGGATCGACCCCATGTTGGGCGAGACACCATTCGTTGTGATCAGCAACTTTGGGGAAAAACCCACTACATATGTGTGCAACTAATTCACTAAAGGGTGTCCACAGTTAAATTGCATCACATTCAGTAGACTGTAACATTTCACCCTTTGGGTTGATTTCAATGAAATTTTGGGTGAAATAACCTCAGCGTGTATTGTTCACACTGTGTAAAATGTGTCGTAGTTTCGAAAATTGAGTCGAAGGAACAGCAAGTGCGCGAGAACATTTTACACACGCACCTCGACAACCCATTTCTTTCGCACCGGGCCATCGGATAGATGTTGAAAATTCACCAGTCTACAGTGTCTCGTGTCATAAAACGTTTAACTGTCGATCGGAAGAAGGTGAGTGGTAGAAAAAGTGTTCCGTACTGTGTGAAGGATCACAAACCCAACTGTTCCGTTCGGGATGTCGCGAAAAAGCTGCACTTGACCAAAAGTTTCGTGCATAAAGCCAAGAAGCGAGCCAGGCTCCGTTCATTCAAAGTTCAGAAAGCTCCAAACCGCAATGAAAACCAGAATAGGACAGCTAAAACGCGTGTGCGTAAGCTGTATACACAAATGTTTACGAAACCACACTGCTGCATCATGGACGATGAAACACACAAAAACGGGCCTTAAACAAATTCCCGGCAGCCAGTATGTGACTGCGAAAGACTAGTTCGATGTTTCAGAGTCTCTCAGGAAACAGATCATGATTTGGCAGGGGATTTGTTCGTGTGGTACAGGGAGCAAGCCTTTCGTGACTACTTCAAATGGTCAAGTATACATTGAAAAAACGACTGCTTCCGTTTCTCAAAACACAAAACGTTCCTACATTTTTTTGGCCAGACCTAGCCTCTTGTCACTACTTCAAGGATGATCTGGAGTGGTACAAGACGAATGGTGTCAATTTCGTGCCGAAGGATCTTAATCCCCCTAACTCTCCAGAGTTACGGCCAATTGAAAAATATTGTGCTATAATGAAGCACGAACTTCGTAAGAATCCTAAAGTTATCACTACAGAACAGGAAATGTTGAAATCATGGTTCAAAGCGGAAAAAAAATGTCAGTTCAAGCGTTGATCAAAATCTTATGCGTGGTATTAAGAAAAAAGTTAGGGATTTTGGATACAGTGAAATAAAAATACCTAAACCAAGATTATACATTGTATTTTATTCCCTGAATATTTCATGACAATCGGTTGAGAGGCTTGTTTTCGAGGACGAATTTAAAGTGATGCAATTTATCTGTGGACACCCTTTATGTACAGATTGTGTAGCTCAAGAAAAAATTTTCTTGATCGGAAAGCAATTCGCATGCTTTTAATAAGTCCCTGCAAATAGGATCTTTATTCAAATGAAATGGTTTATTGCTAAGAAATTAGTTGAGTCCAATGCTCGTTTTTGAAAGTATGATCCGATAGATCAGAAGGAAGCAGAAAGATTAACGTCTAAATAATGAGTTCTAATTATAGATTGTATACAGTTTCATCAAATGTCCCAGGTGTTGAATAAATTGCTTAAAACCCGTACTCTATATTGATATATTTATAATTTATAGAAATAAAAGGGCAAAATCGGACATTTTTACGGAAATGGCTTTGACGCCATTGGATTCTGCGGAACTTTTTATGTAAGATTTACTATTTTAAAAAAGGCTGAAAACCCGTTCCTGAATTGTGTCTGCAGTTTTGCTCGAAATAAGCAATTGGATGACGGGCAGATTGTTTCTCAATGTTTCGAAACACTTGAAAATAAGGGACACATTTGAAAAAAAAAAAAATGAATCAACAATTCATAATATCGTACCTAAATAATGCTTTGATATACAAATAAGAACCAGAATGAACTCGCCGCTTAAGCCTAATATGCAGCTGACAAGTAAAGACTTGAAGTAATTTTTGCCATTTTTACCGAAGTAATTTTGATAACTGCTTCAGTATGGGTGAAATGTCAGTTTGTCATGCGGATTAATCCAACGGAAGATTATTCCGCAAGGAAAAGTGACAGCCTCATTGAGATTACATGGGCAGGCGTTACTAACGTTACGAAGTTTGGCCTCCTTTTCAGCTACATACAAGGTATAAGTAATTCTGACAGTAAAAGCATTTCTTGACCATTCCTTGCACATTACTTTCGAGCTGCCTTTACAAAACAAGTTAAATCCGAAGACGAAAAAGTGTTACTTTGCCTCCTCTCCCCTACATATACTGATCTACTGTAAAAATTTAGTTTCATTTCGATAACTATAGTCAATTTACCAATCAATCTAATAATTATTGACTCACCCTTAAGAGGTTTGAAAATTGATTAACGAGAACAGTCAACATTGTCGAAGCTAACATTTCCCCTAGTGAATTTTTATTAAATAATAGGTAGGGAAGATGTGTCTGGTGTCTGGTGGTATTATTCTCCTAACCAAACATTATTACGGAAAGAAATCACTCTTTTTCCTCTCCCATTTATTGATTCAGCGTTGGATAAATACAGGAACAATGATTAACATGAGAACAATTACCCTAACTGACTAGAACCGAGTCTCAGAGTCCGGCAAAAATCGGTTACAGCTAAGGCCAAAAAAAATTGACCACTCAACCATTCCATCATACACATATGTTCCGGTTTACTAATGATGACACTCCCAACGACGGTAATTCTAATCAAGCCATTAACATGCAAATACAATAAAAATTACGCAATCAACATCGAATACATCACCAACGACCGGATATGCAGCTACCTCTGCTGACGGAATGACAGCGGTCAGGCGCCGCTTGCTTTGTCATAATAGGTGAGGGTGGGTTGCCAGGTAGGCTCCCGACAGAGACTTATCATCACCAGAGTGAGCTCTGGAATCGCTTGCTCATTGTTTTTTCGAACCCGAGATCGGGTAAACAAAACCGAAAGTGACTCACCGGGAGAGGGTAGGTAGGTGGCTTATTTAGGTTAGTTGTTCACACCTTTCCTTCGCAGGGCCTGACGACGACGAGCAGCAGCATAATAAAGGTAGGTGTCAATGAAGTGTGCATTGAGCAAGGTCGCAGTCGTGGTTGTTCAGGATGATTTATCTCGCTTGTTCTCGATTGCACAGGCACGCGTGCCCTGCAGAGAATCGAACACGTGAGGATGAGAGAATGTGGGAAGAATATAGAAGATAAACGAAAGGGAAAATACAGGTAGATGGAAGATGACGATGATGTCATAACTCTGAGAGCAGCATCCAGTAGGCGCTTTGAAGCGATAGCAACAGGTGAGATAATCCGGGCTCCGAGTTGTGTTTACATTGTTGTTCTTTCAAGTGGCTTTTGAATGCGAACAAACGAAATCGAATTAACAAATTATACCACCGGAAATTGATAAGTATCGTCGTTTGCCGACCGGCAATCGTCGGCTACTGCAATCGGCCATATGTCATAGGGCCGATCCGATCATCAATCCCCGGAAAACCGCCGCAGGAAGTCAATTTTCTAACGGAATTGATTATACCCGCAGGAAGCCAGAGCGAAACTGTAGTTTCAAAATTAGAAAATAGCCAAACGCAACCGGTCTTTTCGTCCGTCAGCTGGCATTCTGATGAAAGCAAGATGCATCGTGGGCGTCGCCAACCCAATTTTGATGTGAGGTCCGGGTTTCATCATCCACTAATGCCATTCGTCACACGGCAGATATCACGGTAGAAGAAGTTACACCTCGGACCATCATCATAAATCAAGCGAACCAACGACATTCGGTAGTGGATTTGTGTCTCTCTTATATGAAAATATTACTTTTCGGGTGATTCGTTACGCCCGGTCAGTCGGGGAATTGGATGGAAAGAGTTTTTTGTGATAAATTTCGAACGAAAATAAAAGTTTTCCTTTCCATCATGGGAGATGACAGGTCCATGCAAGATTGTTTTCAATTTTTCATTTCATACCTTTGTGTAGACGACTTGTTTGTTGGAATGCATTCTACCATAGAGATAGTAAAGCAGTTTGATGACTCATCCAAGAGATGTTAAGGTGAAACTGGAGCGAGTCCTTTCTCCATATGATTTATAGGTTATAAATCCTATAGGTTATAGGAACCAAACAAACAACACTCAAATTGCTAACCAATAGATGGAGCAAAGGATTATTGATAATTTCAAGCCTGAAGTCTTAATAGTATTTATGATTTGTGCTCAGAAAACTCCGAAGTAATAGGGACGTGATCTCGTATGTCCTTAAACATCGAAGATGGCGCTTGATATATGAATGAAAAAGATATTGTAGACAATGATGATGATTAAGACTTAAGCCTAGTATTTAGCTAGCGAGTAACAACCTGAAGTAATTTTTAGGGCTAGTAGCAGCTCAAAATCAATGTACATTAAGGTGAAACTCCCTCGAATCCCTAGTATTCAACATGTATGTAGTAGTGCAAACACTTTTTTGCTCTAATATGATAGTATTGGTGCATCATGAAGAAAACGGTCATGGTTGCCAGTAATTTTAATTTTTCTTTGTGGATTACAGTACATCCATTCAATTATTCCCTACAATATTCACATCTTTAAAAAAGCATAAAGCCTCAAAATAAGAATCCTTTTTAAATGTTAAGGGAGTCTGGGCATAATAAGCAAGTTATATATTAAGCCATCAATCTATACTGAATACAAATATTAGTGAATTTTAAACGTTAAAGTTCAGTTCTTATTTCAATGATAAACTTTCGAATGAGTCTTTGAATAGAAACATAAAATGTATTAAAAACGTTTGAAGTCATGCATCTGAGATAATAAATGGGATTTTTGCAGTTTGAAAACCGATTCCAGGGACCTTTTCACGTCATACTGAACTCTGACAACTAACGACAACTCATGTTATACAACATAATTCGATTGCCACATTGTTATTAAGTTTTTGAATGTTGTTTACTCATAATTATGATCTCTTATTTTGAAACACTTTGAAGTTACTTGAGTACGTATCACAAACACAAAGAGATATTTTATTTTGTGATGTTAATAAAAATGAATAGATTTGATTTGCTTAACTTTATTTCAATGAGGAGCTTTGGTAAGTTAGTGTATGTATTTACTCCATGTTTTAATAGAAATTTCATCATGTGCCACTTTTTTTCAGCACGTATGTTTCAAAAAAATTTTTTTTTTTTCAATTTTGGTTTTAAAGTACGATTCATTAAAATTTACTTTATGCATTTCACTGATTATCATTGCTCTGGTTGCCAGAGTTTTCAGGACACAGGGTGTGATTTTGATTCCTGCTATCAATTTCCAGCATATTTTCGCAGTTTTTCAAAATTTCACAACATGGATTCGGTGCAATCATTTCGTATGAATCAATACATGTAGAAAATGATGAATTTAACTGATCATCAACCTTCATGACAGTGTCAGTAGTTCGGTTGGTTACTATATTTTCCCGAGATTTATCTAAAAAAACACATCAATCGAAGAGATCGGCACTATAATAATTGGAACTAAATTTTTCTTTGAGGATTCATATATTTTTAGGATTTAAATGAACAAACATGTTGTTTAAAAATTTAGATATCAACTTCTTACAAAATTTAACGAAATTAAGCTGACAAGATATTGAAACTGCACTTCAAAAGATTTTTTTACTCATCGGAAATTTGCATGCATAGTTCATGAAAGGTTATGTAAGAAGCATACATATATTAGATTTTTATAAGTAATATATCGTAAATATATTAAGCATTGATATTTCTGGAAATTTATAAGGCTCAACTTTAAAAAAAATCGTTTAAGCTCACCCTAGACTACCTCATATTTTTTCAAAATTTTACAGCTTACTTCCATAGAATTTGATTCGAGGAAAATAATTTATGGAGCAGTTATCAAAATTTGCATTGAATGCGTTGAAAAATGCTAGTTGAATTTCAATTTTCTCGCCACTCATTTTTTGGCATGCAAATTAGAACTCTTCTGTAATTCCTTGCTCTTAGAAAAAATACTCAAAAAAATCATTGTAAATTTATAGTAATACCTACAATTATTTAACTGGGAAACTAGGTAGACTTAATCCCTGTCGAGACTTTTTTCCGCGTTTTTTTTTTAATCAAGAACAGATAATGTATAGTCGATTACCCATAACGGTTCGTCTTTATACAGAGTATTATTATGGTGAAATTTGCTTCAGATTGGGAAGCGAGATAAAAAATATAAGAACAACATGTTTAGTTTGAGAACCTCGGCCATTTTTTTTTTGTTTAAGATCCCTAATAACTTTTTAATCATTTGACCAAAATTGCGCCAAAACTTCACAGCTGAAGACTGTGAATATTTAGAGTCAACTGAAATCATTTAATGGCGTTATTCGAAAGATTGTGACATCCATTTTAAGAAATTAAATTGACATTCCCAAATAGTGTCTCCATACAGAACCACAGCCGCGGTAACCCGGATTTCTGGAAACCAGATGCAGTCAAATGGATTTTGCATATAATTTTCATAAAGCGAATGAGATTCTGCATCCAACAGTGCTTTAAAAAATTGAAATCGGTCAATAATTGCCAGAGTTACAATCATTTGAAATTGGTGGGCACCCGGGTACCCTGTCGAACACTTAAAGGTGTTTTTTTTTGTCGAACACATGAGGGTTAATGTGGAACTATGATCAAGTTTCGTTTTTTCCGCAAAGATATATCCATCACGAAAAAGGGGATCAAGTCAACCCAGACTCCCCTACCCCTGGCTCGTGCTTCCAAGGAACATTAAGGGAATGAAGGCTGTTTACCTTTTCTTTCCAAACAACAAACAAATCAACAAGCAATTGCAAAGCAAAGTGTGTTTTTGACACTCACCATCGGATTCGGAAGTATGACCGGGATTTTCAAAACCAGTATCATTTGGGCCAGGTATAGGAACGTCATTTCTAAAACCAGAAGATTCGCCGACAGATTCTTCTCCGGAACTTATTTTTCGATGAAATTCAGCATTAGTTGACGGTGAAGTAAAACCTCTATTCCACGGGTTTTCGAATGTCCACGATAAGGGATCAATTCCGAGTGTTTTCAGTGAAATAAACAGTGTGAACTGATTAAATATTGTGTTCTGCTGTCCTATTAGCAGTATGGCAATGATTCACTGCAGGTAAGTGGATTAATTTGGCATATTTTGTTGAGCAAACCCAAAGTGTGCATGTGTAGATTAGGAAGCCATCGCTCCTGCCATAAGGGGATTCCATCGTGTATGTCCTTAAGATAGGACAAGTAATGGTCAAGAAATGCTTTTACTGTCGGAATTACTTACCTTGTATGCAGCTGAAAAGGAGGCCAAACTTCGCAACGTTAGTAACACTTGCCGATATTATCGAAATGAGGCTGTCACTTTTCCTAGCGCAAAAATATTCCACTCGATTAATCCACAAGAAAAACTGACATTTTACCCATACTGCTGTTGTCAAAATTATTTCGGAAGAAATGGCTAAAATTACTTCAGCTCTTTACTAAAGTCACTAGATTCATAGTCGGATACAACGACGGGAGCCAATTTGAACTGTCACTTGGCGGAGCCAATCAGAGCATGTCTCAAGAAATTCATGTTAAGGGCCTAAAGCCATTTGTAAACACTGACTTTATATATCGATTTCTCTTTAATCTTAAATCACTCTCTTGAAATGAAAGCAGCATTTGGTAGAAGAATGTTAATTCTACAATATGGAGTGGCAGGATATAGTGGGATTCTCGTAATTCGTGAAAAATCAACGTTTAAAGTCATTGTTTACAAATGGCTTTCAGGCGCTTAACATGAATTACTCGAGATATGCTCGATTGCCTCCACCAACTGACAGTTCAAATTGACTCCCGTCGTTGTATCCGCCGAATATGAATCTGGTGACTATACTCTTTACTTGTCAGCTGCATACCGGGCTTTACCATTTCTACCGAAGTAATTTGGACACGAAATATTATTTCGAACGAGAAAATAACAGCCCATTACATGGGAAGGCGTTACTAACGTTACGAAACCGCCCGTAGTTTGCCATCCTTTTCAGCTGCATACAAGGTAAGCAATAGCAATAGTTAACGCATTTCTTGACCATAACTTGTCCTATAATACTGATGCACAACAACTGTTGAGCTGCATACTAGCCACTTAAAGCTTGATTCAAAGTAAATCTGGACGAACGGTTCCCTGGTGGTTGGAACAAAAAACGTTCTGTGACAAAGAAATTGTTGAAAAGTTTTTCTTGATTGATTGACGCATCTCGAAATTACGGATCATGGAACTTGAGAAAACAAATTAAATTGTGCACAAACATCTAGAGAATCCTTCGTTGTCTGCCTGCCTCAAAAATAGCAAAAGTGTTGAAGTCTTGTAATCAAACGTTACAAGGATACTCTGAGTGTGGATAGAGCACAGTTCATCTATCATAAAAGCGGCACTACGGACAAATAGCTGAGGAGAAAGGTGTTGGGGCACGTGAAAGGCAACCCAGGTGTCTCCATACGTGTTTTGGCAAAGAAATGCGATTCCAACTTTTCCACCGTGCGCAACATCCTTTCAAGAGAAGGATAGAAGTCTTTTTGTGCCAGTATGCATCCGAATCGCTCCTGAAACAAAATTTAGGAGGAGGATGAGGAGGAGGAGGAGGGGAGGAGGAGGAAGAGGAGAAGGAGAAAGAGGAGGAGGAGGAGGAGGAGGAGGAGGAGGAGGAGGCAGAGGAGAAAGAAGAGAAGGAGAAGGATGCAGGAAACAAGTGGAAAGGTTGAAGAAGAATGAGAATGCGCAGAAGTTTCACAAGCAGCACAAGTAGTTTACAGATGCTTCCAAACAAAATAGTTTCACATAATTCCAAGACAGATACCCAGCCGGTTCTAGCTCTTACACTTCCAGAATTTTTCCTCTATAGGTTACTTCTGAGCTAATAGGCCGCGATGGAAAGGGAAGATCGAAAAGCAGAAGGAAAGGAGAAAACAGAAGAAGAACTATTACGCTGGAGCCATCTTCAATAGTTTATCCTGCGTGTTATAAACGACATCGTCCAGAAAATCTCATGCCCAAGGACGTAGTTGGTTCAGATGAAGGTTTGAGTTAGGACCAGATGACTTCTGACAGGTTGCAGCAAATATTTTGCAACCCATCTGACAGGACATTCCAGAATGCCTACCAAAAAGCAAGTGATTGGCTCGGAGGTGGAAGAGGAGGGGTGGAGGAGGAAGAGGAGAAGGAGGGAGGGAATAGGAGGAAGAGGGAGGAAGAGGAGGAGGAGGAGGAGGAGGAATGAGGAGGGGAAGAAGAGGAGGAGCAGGAGGGATGAGGGAGGAGGAGGAGCAGGAGGAGGGAGAGGGAAGAAGAGGAGGAGGAGGGAGGAGAAGGAGTGAGGAGGAGAAGGACGACGAGAATTAGGACGGGGAGTGAGGAAGAAGAGGAGGAGGAGGAGGAGGAAAGAAGAAGGAGTGAAGAGGAGAAGAGAAAGTGGAAAAGAGTGCGAAACAAGTGGAAAGGTTGAAGAAGAATGAGAATGGTTCAGCTCCACAGACACAATTAGTTTACAGATGCTTCCAAATAAATGGTTTCTCATAATTCCGACAGATGCCAGGCCGTTTAGCTCTTACACTTTCAAATGTATCCAGATTAGATTACTTCTGAGCTAATAGGCCGTGATGGAAAGCAAGATCGAAAAGAAGAAAGGAAAGGGGAAAACAGAAGAAGAACTAAAAGAATAATAAGAAGAAGGGACGAAGGACAAGGGCCAGCTCCGCTAAGAAGCTTCCGATAAAGTCAATTTAGACAATTCCTGACGGCTTCCTGACGTTTGAAAAACAGGTTTTTTAAGGAGAAGGTTGCCAGGTTACTTCTGAAAAGAAGGAGAAGATGATGAGTGACAACCTGTTGGATGATATATTTTGGACAAAAAACGATTTGAGACATTTCAAACAATTTCCTGGCGTTTTCGCCGTTTTTCGAAGGTTACTTTCTGCGGAAAAAAGCCGGTTAGGCCCTCATTGAAAAATCTTTGTCGAATTCTAATTTTTTTTTAAAATACGGGAGTTAAATAACCTGCATTCGCTCAGTCTGTATAGCTGCTCGTACAATTTGATATCGACTTGTGTATCATTCTTCAGTGCAAGACTTTTAGAAGAAGTTATTTTCATGTGCCCAATTAAGTCATACTTTGAATAAACCCGGCAGTTGCGGCTTGACTTGCTATTTGCTATTGTATCATCATTCCTGCCAGATGGTAAGACTATGAACCGGTGCAGTGGAACAAGGGCAGAAAAACTGACAACCGAACTCAGCCCGCTGCACAGCGATCCAGCCTTCAAGCCCATTAGGCTGTGTCCCAATTGTCGAATTAGTTGGCAATTTTCACTCAAACTTGACAGATGGAAAATAATCGCTTAAGTCTGCTACTCGAGCGGAATTATTTCTGACAGATGGCAACTTAATTTTTTTGAGCATACACCTTATCGAAAGTTTCTTGATCAATAACAAAGGGATTTTAATCGATTAATCGATTAATCGTCTGTCAAAAATAAGTTACCTCGAGGTAGCAGACTTCATCGATTATTTTCCATCTGTCAAGTTTGAGTGAAAATTACAATTAATTCGCGAACTGGGACGCAGCCTTAGAACTCGACCTTTATCAAACCTGATCATTGGACTCTCAGTTAAGCTTCATCCATATCGCGTATCACATATTAAATATTTCTAGAACCCTTGTAGCTTCCGTGGAACATGGTTCACCGTTGTTCCATTTTCTATTGCTATTAGCGAAATGTCTACTTTTTTTCAAACAAATTGGAAGTCAAACTACATATATGAAACCCTGGCACCGCAATAAGAACCGACGAAGATTGATTCAATTTTATGCTATATTGAGTTAC
>JASCZW010004740.1:0-45719 GCA_034211315.2 Aedes japonicus
GAGTGTCGAAACTTAACGTGGACAGGCTTTACGTGTCACAAACCGAACGCCTGCTGGTGGAGTTCACATTACCAATTTCTTAAAATGTTAATTCAGAACTTATTGTTTCATCGAGGGTTGTCCACAGGTTTTTAATTCAAACCCAAGCTAAGTGGCAGTTTGATTTAGCTAGACAATAATCCTGGCATTACCTAAGTTACTTTTATTACCGTACTATACTCATTGATAATAATTTAAATGTTATGGAACAATCTCATGCGAGACTGATTAGTTTAAAATCGTATTGCAGTACTGAAAAAGCGAAGTCATACATTTCGTACGATGGATTGCATGAAACCAGCGTACTTGGCATAATTCGCATTTTAATAGCGGTTAGTTTTCAAACTATGATAAAAACCTTCTCCGACCCCATAAACGCCCTACAAAGTGATTTTCGTTATGAACTTAGTCAGACGACTGACTGCAGACTGACTGCAAACTGACTGACGACTGACTAACAGACAGACAGACAGACGAACGAACGAACAGACAGACATGTAGATGTTTAATAGGATAGTGCCTAAGATGCTACCCTGGGAACACCAGCATCAACGTTGAATGGTTCAGGAAGACCTGATTTTTGATGATTTTGACAAAGTAGATCGAAAAGTTGAATATATGCAGTTAGGGGATGGCAGAATGGACTTTCCTGATTCGGAAACTAGCAGTTATTCTGGTTTTTAAGCTTCAGTAGCCGACGGACAAATGGCTGATGGGGTGATGTTTTAGTGCCTGTAGGATTTTGTCCAGGCTTGCGAATAGGGATCAATTTAACATCGGTTTTATTACAATTCAAAAAGTAGCCAAACTTTCAGAATCTTTTGAAAATAGCCGCCAGAGGACGGAAGAAATCAACATTTAAGTTTGTCAACTCGAGATTGATAATTTCGTCAATATATGCGGCCATCATGTTCTTTGTAGGCTTGATGGCAGCCTCAACCTCATCAACCGATATTCCTAATTTTAAAGGGACATTTATAGGTGTTATAGTGACTCTAGTCATGACCTCTATGAAAGCAGCCTCATAGATTTTTACAATAACTTTGTCGTTGTTGTGAGAGTTGATGAGTTACTGACCAAAGTTTCCGTCTTGAGTGATAATTTGAAATGGGACAGAATTATGATCCAGCGGACTAAGCGGCGGAATCACTCCTGACTTATTCTTTGGGTTTTTTTTTGGTTTCTTAAACGATTTTACACAATCTGGGAACGAGCGGATCTTATTTTAGAAGAGCCCACTACTGCGATTCACCATTCTGGCTTGTATGATTTTTGTAAGGCGCATCAAGTTGGTCTTAAGGATGAGGTAGACCGGAGCGTTGATACCGTCGCCGCATCGAGTTATGAATACCGGTTGATTGGTTGATTGGTTGATCAGAGATTGAGAGATCACTTTCTGGATCATTCTTAGTTGACAATCGATGTCTTTGGGCGTCTCGGGTTATAAACACTACGCTGGAACTGTTCCCAGTTGACTCTATGGTGTTCACGCCTGTTGATGGAGTTCCGATTGATCTAGGAGCCAACTTCGGCTACAATCGGATAGTGGTTCCAGTGGAGCTCCAGGTAAATAACCGGCTGAGTAACGTTTTCGGCGATGTTGGTAACGAAAACCTTAAAGATTGCTTGAGCCTCGGATCGACTCAACCGAATGGGAGAATCTGAACTCAGAAACGTAGGACGACCCTACTTCAGGTCATTTTGAATCATTCTACTGTTGGTGTTTCATCAAGTGTTCTGACAGACTTCGTGTTTTGCGTTTAGGTCACCAGCAATAATGCCTAGTCCCCGCCGCCGAGTTTGCTTGATGATGTCTTGCCGAAATACCACAGCCATTTACTTGAAGCAATAGGCCGCTATTACGTCAGGGGATACATGCAGAATCTTTGTTCATTCTTGATTCCAACCCTGCAAGTGCATCAACAGCACAGTTTGAAAGAAACATTTAATACTCTGGATTATCTAATGTATATACAGTGATTGCTAGATTTGGCATAATTTCATAGGATATTTAATGTAAATTTAAGACAAATTTCGCTGAAATCAGGCCTTTTGTATGGAAGATTGCAAACAATTTCGTTGCTTATGCTTGCTTTGACTGGAAATTGAACGAGGTACAATTTTACGCGTCTGTTAAAATTCATTATTTTTTTCTGTGAGGGTAAGCAATAGGCTTTGGAAGCTTATCTCCAACAAGCTTCTTTAATTTTCTATCAACTTCGTAATCGGTAGCACTTATTGCATTTTAGACGAGCATTTCACATGAAATCACGACTTTCTTGAATACCAAAAATAAACAAAAAATAGATAAACCCAAAACAAACAACTTGCATATGATCCATAGTTATTGTGCAAATATAGCAAAGTTTCATTTCACCAAACAGCAAAAATCTGTTCGGGTGAATTTAGTTAACTTGCTATTACTCGATTACATCATTGTATTACTCGATTATCAGAACACAAATCTCGAAAACTACAACTTCTGTGACTTTGACATTACGAACCATCGTTTGCTGCACTACAACACACATGGGTTGCAGAAAACAAGTTGCAGTAGTTTTGTCAGTCTTGTGGGCAGGAAAACTTACGCTTTACCGTTGAAATATCATTAAAATTCTAGTGATAATAAAATATGGCTATACTTGGTAGTCAGATCAAGATCAAAACAATCACAAGCTGCCAAGGGATCAAATATTCAGTTGTCGCTGCGTTGTAGGTTAACGTTTACCCCGTGCTTGGAATAGGGTTTTGGGGTGCTTAAGTCGTTTCCTACCCTATGTAAGATGTGTTATGTAAAATACTTTGTTTGAATTCGCATATGGATACGTATCATAATTTTCACTGCACCATCACAACATAATCTAAAACGGACTATTTAAGAAAAAATAACGCTTAAAAACTGTTTTGACATCCTTGTTCAGAATTGAAAACTAACTTGATCAAATAAAGAGCTACATAGAAAAAGGAAACAATGATTGTCTGCGTTATCTAATGCACATAAAGGGAATGCTAGATTTGGCAGGAATAAATGGGATATTTCATGTGAAATTTAAGCCAGATAACGCCTGAATCTAGTCTTCTGTATGGAAGATGGCAAACATTGTTGTATGGCGCATGAAAGATTGCAAACAATTTCTCTATTTACGGTTCCTTTAGCTTGGATTCCGAAAATCGACGGGAAATTTTACGCAACTGTTAAAATTAATTATTTTCTTCTGTGAAGCTCAGAGTGGCATGGGACTACAATGGATCCGTGATGCGACAGGGTGGGTACTGAGCTATTTAACCTTCAAAAGCTTTCGCTTCATCACTACTCAATATTTTTTCTGTTGAACAGAGTCGCAGTCAATAGGATGCACAGAAAAAAAAATGAATTTAAATAGACACGTTTGATTCCAAGCCAAAACAAGCGTAAACAAAGAAATTATTTACAATCTTTTATGCAACAGCCCTGATTCCAGCTATATTTGGCTTTATATAAAACATTTAAATATACACAAAATGAAACGCGTTGACACAAATTAAACAACGCGTTGCAACGGTGCGGTAAGTTTGCGAGCTGAAAATAATCTTAAGCAAATAATGCTCCTTCAAGTGGCTGAAAAGATCATGGTCCTTGCGATAATCGAGTTTTGTTGTACACCGTTATAACGTTTTCGGTTTTGAACCTGGGTCAGGTCTGACTCTGACTCGCAATTACCGAACAAAAACGGATCCAGAGTCGAGTCAGTATGATGATATTAGTGCAAAACATAAACATTTTATTTTGACAGTTTATGTTTGTGTGGATTGGTGCATTCAGGTAAGAACTCGAAAAAGGTTGAGAGCGAACCTCCAGAGCGGATCCAGAACCGACCCGATTGAATATGAAAACGCTTTGACAGCTGTTAGGGCAAAACTACCAGACCTAGGGCAAAACTAGTTCCGCACTGGAAATAACCAAAAACAACCAAAGATAGTGGATCTATTCTACAATATGCAGATGTTATCAGTTTTACTCTAGCAAAATATTTTTTTTGGATTTTGGTCCTCCGGAGGAATTTCAGTGCATTCATTCCTAAGTTTCTCAAATGTTACAGAAAAATCTCTAATATTATGCAATGTAGTAACATCCCTGTTGAAGTATTTAAAAAAAATATTATGACGGATTAGAAAACATAAAAAATTGCGCTGGATTTTGAAAAACTTTGTGTCTTACTACAACGTCGGATTTGACTGACGTTCGCACAAATGCTTTTGTGCTCTTCTACTTGTTTCGACGCAATTCTACCAAATGCAACAAGAATGTAAACATGTTGTAGCACGAAATAAAGAGCAGAGTTCCAGCTGTCATATGACTGAAACGTTTCATTGATCCGTGAAATAATTCAAAAACTACACTGAAAAAAAAATTGTCCGCAATTCAACCTTGACTGGACTTAGACATCAAGACAGCCGATAAATTAAAATCCGTGGAATACCCACCCTTCTATAAAAGACCCGTCTGTAATGAAAAAAAATATGATGGAATAGCTGCAAATCATTGCATCATTCATCTTTGGTCCATTTAGTATAGTCCCATTTTTACGCGATCAACTATTGTCTCGAAAACTTGAAACCATTCCCGAATCCAAGAGCTACCGTTCGAAAAACAAAAACAGATACCAAGGCTAATGTCCCTCCAAAATATGGCGCTAATTGACATGAAATTGTAGACCCGTACCCAAGACGATCGATCGAGAGTGATTTCAATTTCTGTCCCACATTGAACAAACAACAGCAAGCGACGAACCCGTTGAGCAATTAATTCGAGATCGCGTCAGGCAATCCTCCATCCACACTTTGTGAGGCACCTTGGGTGATAAGTAACCGAAAATTACAGTGATCGCGAGGGCCCATTCGGTTTGCTGTTACTTTCGATTCTCGATCGTTCGCTTAGGGTTGACCGGCTCCAACCGAAATCCTGTTATATTTCGCAGATTAATTGATTTGTTACATGTTCCTCTCCGGTGCCTGGTTGAACTTGTCATTCATGTCATGTGAGGAACAAAATAGCGACAAGTGAGTGGGGGGAAAAAGCGTGGGTAGTCAATTCCGTGCAGCACTTCGGAAGGATGCGTGTGTAGCGATTCTGCGGTTTCGTCAGGCTCGGAGGAGAGTTGTAATCAATTTCTGTTGTTCGAGCCCATCGAATGCGTTGTTGAGCTGAAAATTGATCTTTTTGATTAAGACCTGTTGTGACACCCGGCCCTGGAGGCCCTCAGCCCGTAACTTACAAAGGAGGTGACAGACAGTTGCTTGAAGGATTAAAGATATTCATTTCTTCGCGCATCGTAACGCTCTAGTGATGGTTGGTGAAATTTGCAGCTGCAGCTGCGTGCAATTCAGAGCCGGTGTCATATGTTTTGATTGATATGCTTTTGCGGTGAATGGAGGCTTGTTTTTTTTCGGAGCGGATCGTCTTCAACCGGAGAGATGTAAATCGATTACTTTTTCGGAAGATTTTGACTGCCAACCGACAGCATGAAAGCCCAGCGGGACTGTTGTGACAGCGAGAAATTTTGCGCTTATAAGGAGTGAATGGGTTCTCGCCTCGGTGAGTTGAGTGGACAGTTTCAGGCCGATTGTGATGCATTGCGAAGCATGAAGCATCATGAACGATGGCAGAGCATTGGTTCAGGTTAATCAAACCATTTTGGACATGTGAGTGGTTGCGTGAACGATGGTGTCAGGATTTTTTTCCCCGGAAAGGCGATTCGTGTTTTTTTGTCATGGATGATGGTTGCAATCCTTCACACAGGTCAGGTTGGATGACTGATCGGGTCTCAGTTTACCATACGAAGATGTAATACGGCAAAACATGAATACAATTTATACATTACATACATTTTATAACTGTGATTCATGCCTTTTATTAGACAATTCAAGAAAAGTCAGAGCATGAATGAAGTAGTTGAGACATTGTTTAAAACATGATCGCAGCAGGCCGTGCTTTGAAACTGACGTGTTTTGTTTTTGCTGCGTCGTTTTCGCGAAAAAAGAATCAAATATAATTTGTAATTAAACTTTAACTAACAGTGAAATCATAGACTTTTTGCGTGATTTGGAAAGACGTATTGAATACAACTGATTCCCTTCTGAAATTTGTTAGTGTCGGTAGTATTTTCACGTTTTTGGGTTTTGTGTGCTTCGCCCCCGCACCCGGAAGAAGAGTTTTAACGGCCTAATTTTTTTTTATTAATGGTAGTATTGAGACATCCGGACATAAATTATTAAGTTTGAGTGTTTATCGCTTTGTCGCGAGTTAATAAACGATTATTAGCAGTTTTGAAGTTCGATATAGAGTCGCCTTATAGCGGGTAGTACTTCAATTGTTCTAGGCTCCGGTATCTGGGAAGGTTTGGTGAAAAGTTGCTTGCAATGTTGCGTGCAATGCTTCAACATGGTTTGTGTATGCCGTCAAACTGTTTTCTGTGGATTGTTTGATTTTGTGTATATAGCAGGAAGCTATCTGTTCTTTATTAATGCACAACTTATAATTCGAGAAGGTCGACTAAGTCGAAGGTTCAATCTTAAACATGGTGTTTCTATGAGTGAAAATATGAAGAAGTACAAAATTTGGTCTGCATCTACCATCTATGCCATGATATATGCAAAGGACAACATTCTCAAAAAAAAAAAATTCCAACAAGGAGGAGTGGCGAAAAATTGTACAGCAATATTTCTGTTGTCAAACAATATAAAAACGGTACGCTGCAGAGCTTCGGGATGAAGATTTGTCTCCTTGTTGGAACTTCAATGCCGACGAAAGTGAGTTCTTTTACAAGAGATTCCCAATATGAACATATGTTAAGAGGCGCCAAATCAACAAAGATCGGATTACGTTCATGGCTTCCAGCAACATGGATGGGTCGCTCAAATGACCGTTAATGTTGATTGGAAAGTCTCAAAGCTTTCGAGTACTTCAAAATCTTATGGAGTTGCCTGTATACAACAGGGCATTTTTAAGGGAATTTGCCCCGAAAGTGACCGCCTTCCTCGAGTCAAAAAGACTTCCCCTTGTTTTGGATAATTGTATAGCTCATTACAATGCAGCTAAGCTAGAAACTACCGATGGATCAATTTTAACCATCTTTCTTCCTGCAAACGCGGTGGTCGTTCTTCATACAAAGGATCAGAATATCATTCAGATGATTAAGACGCGCTACAGGAATCTGATGAAAGCAGGAAAGTCACATTTGTGGAGGAGAGTTTGACGAGTGCGTGAAAAAGATCAACATGTCATATGTCATCTTTTGGGTTGCTCAAGCGTGAGAGGTAGTTTCAGCTGAATCGATTCGCAAGTCTTGGAACATGCTTTACATTGCCCGTGAAATCGAGGATGAGGATGATGTATCGAAACGCTGGACGATGAGATCATCGCAAGTGTTCTTCATAAATATGCTGAAGAAGACGTTTCCTATACCGGTAACGACACATTGCAGTCAATGTCAATGCAGGAAGAAGCATCACAATCTATGAGTTTTAGAGATCATGACTAATATGTAAACGTGTCGGATGAAGCAGCCTTAAATAAGTTCGATCTGATCTGACTACACTGCTCTCGCTGTACCAGTTACGTACTAATGTCATGGACATCGTAATTGACAAACAGCACTAGGAATGCTGCAGTGTAAGAATGTTGTTTTGTTCTACTTTTATGAATGAAGAATGATAATATTAGTGGATTAGTCACTCTGCCACGTTGTGTTTGTTTTTCATGGTGTCGGAAGATGTTTATGTGTTTTAACACATGACGGTTTTCGCCCCAAATCGTATTCGGAGTTGGCAGCACCCTCTCAGGCTCTTTCCCCCTAACTTTAGTTTTAAGATAAATGATGTATAAAAGTATGAAAATTTGGCTCTTTAAAGTTAATTCGATTGAGCCTGTACAAATAAATGATTATTAAAAAAAAGCACCCTCACAGATTGCAACGAAACTTTCTGGGTGTGTAGACCATGACTAGATAAGCCACTTTGCATAGTTAGTTTCTTCATTTTTTTTTCTAGACTGTCTTTTGAAAAGGGCTAAACTTTTTTTTACCATTTTTTTCTAAAAATGTTTAATAAAAAAATGACTACTATGACTAAGTGTTGTGTGGGTGATTATCACAAAATAAGTCAAATTTAAAGAAAAAAATATTGAAAAAAATCTAAAATGAGCCCTTCACTGGAAAAAAACAATAAAAAAAATTAAAAGTCGATTTAAAAAAACGTTAAGGAAACAAAGTGTTTCTAACAAAAACTTATTCATGTCCCATTGATTTTTTTCAGTGTATTTTGCTATCAAAAACTAAACCAGTGATGGTTATAACCATCCCAGAATCCAATAAAACTAAATTTGTAAGTAGATTTTTTCCTATTTATTCAATCATTTGGAACGGTTCTAATGTTTGATAGCAACATGTTTTGAAATTCACTTCTAAAATTTCATCGAAATCAAAAACGATGTTTTTTTTAAATCGACTCTGAAGTTTTAAAAATGTTTTTTTTTCAGTGTAGGGCTTATTTTGGATTTTTTTCAATATGTTTTTCTCAAAATTTGACTTATTTTGTGATAATCACCCATGCAACACTTTTTTGTAGGAGTAGTCATTTTTTTTATTAAACACATTTGAAAAAAGAAGAAATTAAGTACGCAAAGTGACTTATCTAGTCATGGTCTACGCACCCAGAAAGTTTCATTGTAATCTGAGAGGGTGCTGCCAACATTTGTTCGAGTTGGCGTGAAAACCGTCACATCTGTCATTACTTCATCGGAAATTCTTGCCTCCTGTCAACCATGGACCATTTTGACTTTTAATCCACGCACATTCGCACATCAACTGAATCAGTGCAAGCGAGATGAAAACGAAACAGTGAGAAAACAAACAATCGATTCGTGTAAGTGATGCCAGAAATCAATTTATCTTGCATGTGGTAACGAGTGTGTTTGAAGTATGTCAGATTGCGTTTTTGAGGGTGTTCAAGTATGGTGTTCAAGTATGAGTGAATTACCCTTTGGGTAGTATCAGCAGCTAGATAGTCCTGAAGAAAATGCATATATTTTTCGGCTCAGGTCGCAAGCTTAATGATTCACCCCTAATAACGTAACTCACAGTGAATCAAAACAAAGACAAAGATACTAGTACCGTAAGGTGGCGAAAAGCGCAAGAGTGTATTGCAAGGTGCAGACTGCAAGGTGTACTTCGGAACTATGGTTTCTACAACAGTGAACCAATTTCAAATCGCTAGTATTGATTGTTGGTAGTCAAGTTCTGTTCAGTTAGGAAAGTGACCGCTGCAAGAATTCTTTTACAGCGGCTTGTTTACCTAGGCGCTAACTTTTTGTGGTATAAATTTCAAGGTGTTTTGTGCAGTGAGTCAAAAGTAATTCCAGATGGAGGCCGAGAGGAGAGAAAACATTCGGTACACCAACGTAGTCCTTAAAAAAATCGCAAACACGTTGAAAATGATCAAATCAACCGTGTATGATGTGCTTAAACGTTTCAGGGAGCGAAAGAGCGTGGATCGAGTGCTTCAAGGTAAGCGTCGTAGTGGAACATATGACCGCAAGCTGACCCAGAAGGTGTTGAGAACCGTCAGAGCAAACCCTGGACTATCAGATAATGAAATCGCACAAAAATACGCTGTTACTCGCAGTACCGTTCAAAGAATTCGTTTGCGAGCTGGATATCGTTCTGATCGAGCCAGCAACAACCAAACAGAACGTTGAAGCAAAGTTTCGTCACCCAAACTCGAACACGGGTATTGTACCAGCAGGTTTTGAAGAAGTAACAATGATGCCTGCTCATCGACGATGAAAACTACGTCAAAATGGATTTCGGACAGCTTCCTGGCCAAAAAATCTACATGGCGACGGCACGAGGAGATGTTCCTGCGAAGTTTAAGTTTGCTTTTCTGGACAAATTTGCCAAAAATCTGATGATTTGGCAAGAGATAGGTAGCTGCGGAGCAAAGACCAAAGTGATCGTGACGAATAAGACGATGGACTCGAAGCTGTACAACCGATAAAAACATAAATCCACCTAACTGCCCGCAGTTCCGGCTCATCGAAAGATTGTGGGCAATAATGAAGCGGAAGCATAAGAAAAATGGAAAAACGGTTCGGGACGCGACTCAGATGCCCAAAATGTGGAACAAATGTGCCAAGGAAATTGACTGCGGAGGTGTGCAGCGTTTGATGGGAGAAATAGAGCAATCAGTGTGAATTTTCATTAGAAACGAAAAGAAATGATTTGTTTGATATGTTTTTCAAGTACAGTGAATTACCTTGTTTGATGTATAAAACTCATTTGTACATCATTCCGAGATACAGATGATTTTATTATTCCGGATTCTAAATGGAAATGGCTTTATTGTAGGTGAAAGTAACCTCGGAATGGGCGTGACTCTCCTGACAATCTGAAATGGGTTGCTGGATCTGTAGATCTGTAGTCACTTTCTAGCTCTCGGTTGAAAGCTGCTTTCAATGGTCACTTGAGGGATTGTTGTAAACAGATTTCTTCCATAATACCATTGCTGGCCAATAAGTGTTAGACTGTCCACACACAGAGAGACATTATTTTAAAACATCTCAAAATCTTCAAACAAAATATTTGTTCAAAGATATTATTGGTAGACTAAATGATCGCCAGCTGAAATGTTAAGATATTATGAGGTATAGAAATTTACTCGGAATGTAGAAACATTAGATCTCTTTCCTAGGCATTTCAAATTTTAACAACGTTCTATCTTCTCCCTTTCTTAATCAGATAGCTGAAACAACTTTACACTTATTTTACAACCAACTGTCATTAATTTTATGAGCAGGATTGTTACGCATGAATATTGTGAGTGATTTCATTGTTTTGGACACGTACGATGGAAATAGACTCACATACCTTAGTGATTATCCAACCTATGTGAACTTGAACTAAACTTTGTTGCTGGTCCATGTTGTGTATTCGGTATGTGAATTGAAAAATATAATCATACCTATTCACAAAATTATGTACAATGATACGAAAATGATACAAAAAGGAAATTAATACACCAAAAGCTGTCCCATTAGCGTTAAACTACTGTACGGTTGCGTCTCATTAATGGTCTGGTTATCATTGAAACGAACCCCTCATCAGATGTAATTCTACCCTCGTCCATTCGCCGATATCTTTGCTCACATTCTCCACTTTGCTCCAGATTGCAATCGACACAGTTTCGATCATCTCCACGAATATTACCTCCAACACCCAAACCCAAAATACAGTGCAAACTGCATTCTGAAGCGTTCAATTAACCTTGAATCACCACCGCCTGCGACTTGCCATCCCATGCCGAATCAGCAACCCGGTTTTTTTTGTTTTTGTTTTGAAACTTCTCACGACTTTGCCAGACTGAATCATTTCGTATTTCTCATCATAAACGGAAAAGTTGGCCATGCTGGAATGCTGTAGTAGGTGACAGAATGTTGAAAACGCAAAATTCCAAACCAATCTGTTAGCGAGCGCCGATGGTAAGTGTGGGTAGTACACCTAATTAATCATAGAAAATTAATTTCCCTTCCGTTTGAGCACCGATTCCAAGCGCCCTTGGGACCTTCAATGATTACCACCTTCCCACCGCTCCGCATCGAATTGCATCTAAATTATTCAGAAAACGAGTGTCAGCGGCTCAGCCACAGACAGCCGACAGTTAGCTTTGGAGTCAAGAATCGAGCTTTTGTTTTGGTTCCCCAATCCTGCCAACCTCAGTCAGTAGCTGCAGATCAGTTTTCTGCTCTTGCTCCGAGCATATTTGAGCCGAGTGGCACGCTATGGATGGTAATTTTTCTTCTTCCTTAACCATTCATCACGATTCAATTTAATTTTGCTGCTGGAAATCGGTAATAAGCTAATAAACATGCAAACACTTTTTTGCGGTTGCGCTTTTTTGTTCTGTGTATGTGTGTGTGTACGCGATTGTGGGGACCATTAATGGGCGCTTATTCCGGACCGGCTCGAGTCGCACCACTTTTTCGGGTCGTCCCTCGCGAGTTCATCCAGCGGTAGCGCAGCAAACGGTAGCAAAAGTGTGGGTATTATTGCGAAATTTGCTGCTATTTCGAAATGTTGGGGTTATTTCGATCGGCGCTAAAGACGGTAGTTTACGGAGGGTGATTGCTCTATCGCTGCCCTCGGGGAGGAACTTTGTGGCGCAATGTTTTCCCAACGGTTGAAGCGGTGATCGGTGGGTACTGGACGAGCATATAGATCAAGTTTAATCATAACTAAACCGATTCGATTGGACCTACGAGCTGTTTGGATTCAAACGTTGCGCTATGATCGTTAGTTGAAAGTGCAAGGCCGCGGAAGACGGCCGGTTTGGATTAATAGTGCGGTAATGACAGCAGTCAGTTTCATGATTGACGGAATCGGGGCAGCCCAATGGTGTCCTGCCGTTGGTTCGATTGTCGAATCCTATTGTGATGAGAAAGTCGTACTCAATATTTTTTCATTGGCAGATTGTCACTTATTACATTTATTTATTTTTCCAGAGTAGGAAAAATTGCCAAAGCTATGCCGAATAAAACATTGGTTGCTTGCATCCATTAGAGAGGAAGTTTGTCATGTAATGTTAAATTTGTTTCTAACAAAGATCCATTCAATATTGTTGTTTTCTGACAACGACATTTTTGACAGGAAGACAGCGAGGACAAATTGTTGGGTGGTGTTACCACCCCAAGTAACATTGCCAAAACCATCCAGCTTTAGTAAGTTTTATTAAGGTTTTATGAAAGCCACTAACAATCAATGTGGTTTTACTATGGGACCAAGATGTGCCAATAGGTTTTATATTTTGGTCAATTTTCTGACTACCTACACAGCTTGTTTACAACGATCTTAAAACCTTGTTTATTTAAATCTCTTTTACTCGTATCGGAAGTTTTATTATGACTTAGAATGATATTTTGAAATGACGTTTTAGTACTCATTCATATAATCGTATTATGTATGATCAGTTGAAAAAGCATTTTAACTATACACTGTACAAGGAGATATCTCTAGTAGATTTGAGTTCGTGATCATAATCATGGATAAATTTGCACGGATGTACATGATCAGGCAAAGTTTTTGCACCTGGGGAGCAAAAACCAAAAAAAAAAAAATCACAAAATAAGATATTTGACTTTAAGTTGACAAGAAAGAATGCCTCAGTTCGGCGAGAGGACACTACAGCCGGGAGCTTGTTCAATTGTATCGTTATTTTTTTTTGCTATGATTTATACCCAAGCAACACAAAACCGTCATTATTGGTTACCGTGACTTGATTGTGACTTAATTGAGTCACATTGATGCAACGTCAATGGAGTTGCAACAAGTGTGCTGCTAGGGTATCTAATTATGTTAATATTATTTTTACCTTGTCTATTCAGTATTTTTAACAGGTTTTTTTTTTGCTTTCGTTTAAGAATAACTGTTGATTTCTTAGAACTATTTCTTATCTATAGAGAAAATTGGTTGCAATGATTTTTGTCTTAAATGATGAATAATTTTGTTGGACATTCTTCTAGATTTTCAACGTTAGGAATTCTATGTAATACAGTAGTACTGAACCAGGGTGGCAGCTTCAAAATCATTTTCAGAAATCTGAATCGTTGAAGTGCTATTTCCAAGTTGCACAACAACTAGAGCATATTGGCACAGCATAAAGCATGACCGGCCTAAACATTTGTTTGATTATTAGAAGTTTGTTTTTCAAACGAAGTTTGGATGTTCTGTTTATGAGAGGATATAATTTTTTTATATATTTATTAAAAAATTAATTATTACTTTAAAATTTAATTTTTGATCAATTATCAGTCCAAGATATTTTACTTGATATGACCAAGAAATTGGAACTCCGTTTATAGTGACTATATGACTATTACTTGATTTCAAAAATTCAGCTCCGGGCTTGTGTGGGAATATTATAAGTTGAATTTTGGAAGCATTAGGAGAAATATTCCATTTTGAAAAGAATCTGTAAAAATGTTCAAGCTTTTTTGTAACCTCCTGAATGTAACACGACGACTTTTTCCTTCAGCGGAATTCCTGTATCATCAGCAAAGCAAGATTTTTGAAAGCCCTGAGGTAAACCAGGGAGATCTGAAATCAAACCTTCATGCCAAATAAGTGGCGAATGCTTCTGCTATGTCTAAAAGAGCAACTCCAGTGGAGCAGCCTTCAGCTTTGTTTGAACAAACTAAATTTGTAACTCTCATTGAAATGGCTAATTGCAAAAATTGAATTTGTATTCATCATTCTATTTAATTTTTTTTATAAAAGCTTACTTATTGAAGAAAGCAAACTGATCGGTAGGTAGCTAGAAGTTTCAGTCGGGTTCTTGTCTGGCTTCTAATTTGGTACGATTTTTGCATTTTTCCATTTATTTGGAAAGTATGCCAGATGAAAACATCTGATAAAACGTTTTATCAAAAGAGACATGGTACATGGTACAAATATTTTGTATAAGTTGTTGTCTACCTTCCAAACAATCCATGTGTTCAGATCTTGTTGTTCTACATGATCAATAAGGCTATTTTCGATGTCTCCACCGTATTTATGAGTTAAAAAAGCTCCACGGGGCATCATAACACTGTGATATACATGATTCAGTATTTCTAGAATACCTAAAGTACTCCAAGCTATCCTTGAGATCAAATGTTGATGTTCCACATGATCAACAATGCGGTTAACGATGTCTCCACTGTACGTATGAATGAGAACAACCTCATGACATATCATTACACCTTTTTAGACATATGACAGTACTCTCGGAATATCTATGGTACTCCCCAGACAACCACAAGTCGTATAACAGTGTTGAAATACTATCGTATATTCCTATATTTTTAGTCAAAATCGCAATTACTTTTGGCTCTCATCGTATTATGTTTAAGTTAAATCGCAAAGAATGCAAATTTTCGACTTCTATGCGATGTGTCATTTATTCATCGTACTCCGTCACAAACTAAATCGGATATACATCGCTAACCTTTTTAAATCGAATTTGTTATTACATATTGAATCGCATGTGATATCAAATAAACTCGATTAACAAAACAATGAAATTTGCACGTATATGGCCTCCACTTTTGCACGTATAAGCCATATTTTTGCATTCTATACGATTTGTTCACTTACATATATGTTTGTAGATCATAAAAACAACTTTCAATATACGTGCATTTTGGTTGTCTGGGTCCATACTATCTTTGACCTCAGATCTCGATGTTAACCATGATCAGAAAAGAGATCTACGGGTTGGATTGATAATGTAGACAAAAGTAATCATTCCATTAGAACAAAGAATTAGAATAATTCAGAAGCTAAACTTTTTAACGTAAAAAAAACTAAAAAAACAATTTAGTGGGGACTCCGTTAAGAAGTTCAAAATCCAAACGAGCACTAATGATTCGATCAGCAATTACTCATAACATGTGGAATAGCCCGTCACCATACAAAACTGAAGCTAATTTGTCAATTGAGGTTCCCGCGCCTGATAGTATTATAGAAAAAATAGAGTGGTCAGTTCTATTAGCACCTATTGGTCGAAAAGAGAGTTTGCCTTAAATTTCATAAGTGAGAAAATGATACAAAAGGCTTTTTATGTTGTCCCATTTCTGTTGAATGCTTCGTTTCACGGAAGGGCATCGAGGCAAACCCATAAGTACGATGAAGACCTCGCAATCGCCTTGTTGGTCATGCAAGTCATCAAGATCTAAACTTAAAAATAGTTTGGAGTGCCGTAGATATCCTTAGAATTCTGTAATATTACTAAATTTGTGCAATGATGTTCCATGGAGCTTTAACAATTCCTCAATACGATGGAAGCCGTGCAAATTTCCTTGTTGATCATGCAAAACATCAAAATCTCAACTCAAAAATAGTTTGGAGTGCCGTAGATATCCCTAGAATTCTGTAATATGATTAAATTTGTGCAATGATGTCCCATGGAGCTTTACCAATTCATAAATATTATGGAGACCTCATAAATCGCCTTGTTGATCATGCAAATCATCAAGATTTAAACTCAAAAATAGTTTGGAATACCGCAGATATACTGAGAATACTGCATTATGACAAAATTTGTACAATGATGTCCCATAGAGCTCTACCAACTCATAAATACGATGGAGGCCGTGAAAATTGCCTTGTTGATCATGCAAAACATCAAGATCTAAACTCAAAAATAGTTTGGAGTGCCGTAGATATCCCTAGAATTCTGTAATATGATTAAATTTGTGCAATGATGTCCAATGGGGCTTTATTAATTCTTAAATACGATGGAGACCTCGTAAATCGCCTTGTTGATCATGCAAATCATCACGATCTAAACTCAAAAATAGTTTGGAATACCGCAGATATTCAGAGAATACTGAAATATGACCAAATTTGTACAATAATGTCCCATGGAGCTCTACCAACTCATAAATACGATGGAGACCGTGCAAATTGCCTTGTTGATCATGCAAAACATCAAGATCTAAATTCAAAAATAGTTTGAAGTGCCGTAGCTATTCTGAGGATTCTGTGATATGACTATAATTGTGCAATGATGCCCTATGGAGATTTACCAACTCATAAGTACAATAAAGACCTCATAAATCGCCTTGTTGATCATGCAAATCAACAAGTTCTAAACTCAAGAATAGTTGTAAGTACCGTACCGTAGCGTAGTTACTCTCACAATTCTGTAATATGACTTTAATTGTGCAATGATGTCCCATGGAACTTTACCAATTCATAAGTACGATGAAAACCTCATAAATCGCCTTTTTGATCATGCAAATCATTAAGATCTAAACTTGAAAATAGTCTGGAGTGACGTAGATATCCTGAGAATTCTTTAATATGCATGCAACGGTGATAAAATTTTCTTTGAAGTATTTATAACCAAGGAGTACAGGCAAAATACTCTAAACCTCCTGGTCGATCATAGAAAACATCAAGATCTGAACTCAAGGACAGCTAATCTAGAGCATCATTGTGTTCATAATCATACCTATTCAATATTTTTCTTACCTGAAAGAGTTATTTTTGAACAAGTTTGCAGCAATGCACAATGATCCTCAACAACATAGAAGGATGCTGGTAGCTTACCAATCAGAACAAGGCCGGTATGGCCTCTGCTGTACACAGAAGTTGTCTCCATTGTAATCGGCCCATGGCTGTATCTCGCCAGCCTTGTGGTATGCGAAGAGTCCGCAGGTCACTTTCTAGTTGGTCGATCAACCTTGCTTGTTGTGTGCCTCTTCTTCTAATATCCGTCGGTTAGTTTTCGAGAACCATTTAACAGGGCTACCGTTCAACATTCTTACGACATGCCCAGCTCATCGTAGTCGACGAATTGCAGCGATGTGTACGATGGGAGATTCTCCCAGCAACTACTGCAATTCGTGGCTCATTCGCCTCCTCCACGTTCCGTCTTCCATCTGCACTCCACCGTAGATCGTACGCAGCACCTTCCGTTCAAAGACACCAAGCGTGCGTTGGTCCTCTAATAGCAATGTCCATGTTTCGTGGCCGTAGAGAACTACCGGTCTAATTAATGTCGTGTAGATCGTCAACTTTGTAGTTCGGCAAACTTTGTTGATCTTAGCGTTCTTCGGAGTCCAAAGTAGGCATGATTGCCAGCCATAATGCCCCTTTGTATCTCTCTGCTGGTGTCATTATCGTCAGTCACCAATGATCTCAGATACTCGAATCCGTCTACTACCTCAATTTCATCATCGAAATCGTGGTAGAAGGCTAACATTGTCTTCTCGTGAGCCTCTTCCCTTTATGTATTTTGTTTTTAACGCATTAATCACAAGTTATTAGGATGCTGTATAAGGAATTTTTAATAGAGAATGCCTTTTAAAGTAAATTAAACTTTACTGCAAACACAGTTCATTTGAATTTTAGTTTTATTTTGAGTTTTTTATTCTATTTTAACGTGGTTTTCCACCGATAGCCTGTCGATCTGACAAATTTACAAGATGTCGGAATTGAGTTAGGGAACGTCCATTAATTACGGCACGCAAGAATTGACTTTTTTTAAACCCCCATCCCCCCCTTGTCACGTTTTTTGTATGGACCTCCAAATTTTTTTGTATGGATCGTTACGTATTCTCAAACCCCCCCTCCTACTTTACTGCGTGACATAATTAATGGACCTTCCTTTATCTCAAATTTTAAAATTCCACTCACAACATTCCAAAACATTGCGATTGTTTGAGCGAATTGGAGATAATGAAGTTATTGGGTAGAGGACCAAGCCCTCCCCAGTTAAAACAAAACAGATGAGCATGGAAATCAATAACAGCATACAATTTCCAGAAGGCCTAAAATGCTTCGAATGACTCTAATTTCACCGAATCCTTCAATCTTAATTATAATTAGGTTAGGTGGATTTGAATAGATTGGATGTTCAACTTGCTTGATGTAGATATTAGTTCCAAAAGTATAGTAGTCACACTTTGTGAGTGGCTCTACCAGCATCCTTACTATTGGTTTTAATTGGTTCAAATCTGAAATCGATCTTAATATTTAATTATTTTACTACACGTTTATACCCAATCTGTGATCGTACTCTGAATTCTGAGCTATTAAAAGATCTTTCCTTCCTTAACCATTGTGTTGACGCACAAGTAAATACGGTTAAAAGAAAACGACAAAAGTGACACTTATATTTCATTCTCATTCCCCTCTGATCATTTTGATTTTTTGATTTTCCCATCTGATTGATCATTTTGAAATATGGAATCATTAAAACTTGTACAATGAAAATGGCCGGTCAATCTCAGCCCATTCAAATAATGCATTGTACAGTTTTACATACTATCAAAATGTCATGTAAATTGTTTTGGCTCTTGAGACCGTTACATGCAAGCGTCCTTTAGCACATAAGAAGCAAAGACATGACAAACTTAATTCAATCAAAGGAGACATAATTTTACACGAAGTCTTCTTTACGTTCCCCGACTTTACAAACATGAATTAAGTTTCGTATAAAATTTATAATTTCTAAATATGCACTAATTCCGATCAATCACGGAGTAGCACCCATTTTTTGCAGTCAGCCCAAGCTAATCCAGCATAACGAAATTGTTCCAATCAGACAAATCATGAAAGTTCACAATCACCACTCGAAAAATCACCGCCCAAAATTGACAGCGAAAGTGCATCTTCTGTGGCTCCTATCCACTCAATGCCGAATCGGCACACACAGGTGACCGATGATCTTCTTCAGCTGAAACCGGTTCCAGTTGGTTTCGCCGCAAGTGCCAGTCGTAAAAAATGTTAATCAAATAATTACCTTTGTACCACCGGCGGTTGCCCCATTGCCAGGTGAGTGAATCACTCATCCACACGTTAACTCATCTGGTATTAGCATAAATTTCGTATCAACAAGAAGCATTTAACCGGCCAGGACGGAGTTTTTCGGCGCAATCACCCGCACATTCTCCAGCAATCCGGCACCGGTGGAGATAGCGTAATGACCCAATTGGATTACCCAGTGTTTTATTCCTGCGCACGGACGAATCAGTGTCTTTCTACTTGAAATTTTACGACCAAATTATCACAATCACCTTCGGGGGCTCATTATCAGTTCGGAGAATTGTGACACCTCGCACTCTCTCTACCCGTGTCGAGACTCCGCTGTGCCGCTGCGAAGCATACATTCCAATCTGTAATTGCGTTTCTCTGAGTTGTCATTGCTGAGTTCTTCGCATGTATGCCTATGCAAAGTCGTATTGTAATTAACATTGCGAGGAGACGATTCGCCCGACGACGACGACGCAGTTGGACACATTGATTGGGATAGCAAAAAACAAAAAGTAGTCTGGCTCAACAATGCGTCGGTCAATGGAGTGATGATGGACGGACCACGGAGGGCAATGACAACTGGACACACCAGGTTCAGTTATTGCACGACGAAAATTATGACTGCGACAAGGCCGGCATGAGACGCCGATTGCTTGGTCTCCACATCATTAATAACTGACTCTCATCACTAGCACCCGATTACCGAATCAATCATCATCATCATCGCTACTGACAACCCGACTGGACCTAGGGTGATACTCGTTGGCTGATCAAAACTTATCAAACGTGAAACCGATAGACTACATTTTTCAGCAATTTCCATCAAAATTCAAATATTTTATGTGGGAAAATTCCAGCGATCATTCGCGATTGGAAACACCCTAATCGCGGCTGAAGCAGATTCCGCGTGTGCCCCCATCGAACAGTTACATGTGCATTCGTCGTCGGCAGGTATTGCTATAAACAGCCCTAACCGGCTCACAAAATACGGGGATATAAATAATAATCACACACGCAGAAAGCATCCCTCCCAAAATGCGAACTGGACTTGGACTTGGAGTTGTTGCTTGGTTCAATTCGATTCGATTCGATTCGATTCATGGTTGCCGGGCCCAACCTGGTCATTAGCCATCCGGAGGCTGGTCTGGACCATTACTCGTTCGATTTGCCAATTACACGCTCGTAATGTGTGTGTTTGTGGTAGGTACCGATGTGCTGATGGCATTGTTGGAAGAAGATGAATGCAGAGATCGCTGGTTCGGGTCCGAGATTGTACAGAGAAGAGCAAAGCGCGATCGATTCCGTTCCAATCTTGGGGATATTTTTCGCCTTTTAGCCCCGTAAATTGTGAAGGTCTTTTTTACGAGTCCTTAGATTGTATGCGCATGGTCACAATGGTCAGTCACTTAAGTAAAGAAGAGCCCCGAGACGACGACTGCGCGGGGATTACATAAACATGTTGGTTGAACTAATTTAAAAACGATTCGTGAAGAAGGGCTTATATTGTTGCTGCAAAGTTTGATTGTCGTGACCTTTCACCAGCAGCAGCAGCAGTTCAGGCTCGTTAAAATTTTATTTGTTCCGTTTTTTTCCGTAACGGTTGATGGGGGCCGGATTCCAATCAACTTATTTTTTTTGTTACCATTTAATATACATGGGTAATCGTTTTTCAGTGCAAAAACTTAGATCATATCGTGATTGTCGTGTGAATTGCCTTGGTAATCTGAAGAAACTAGTAGTAAATTGTCAGTTTTCTAGTTTTTTTTTGAACAACTTCGCGAATGTTAAAAATTTATCGTTTTGGTGTTTCCTGTTTTTTTATGTTTTCATTTTGACATTTTTGTTGCAATAGTCTGATGCTCATAGTGTTAAAACTTTCTAGTTTTGTCGATTTCTTTACACAAACTCTATGGCACTATAGGCTGCGTTATTGATGGCTCCTTTAACACTGCTCTAGCAGTCCTTAAGAGGGGTTTTGAACAGTTCTCCTTTATCCGCCATCGTTGCTTCTAGGCTTTGTGCGTACTCAGTTGCGACTTCTGGTAGCTTAAGCAGTTCAAGATAGTAATGTGGCGAGTGTCGGCACCGAATGTGTTTACAATTGAAAATTTGGGGTTTGACTTGATCATTCTAAGATAATGTTCTTTTTGACTTTTTGACTATAGGCTGTTTTAGACGTCAACAACATCGACCGTCCCAGATAATAAGTGCACACTTTTTCAACGCTGCCATTTGAACATACAATTTTATTCGGGTAGTCTATCAGCTCCATCTCATTGTTTACACCCAAACAACAAAGTTTTCACGCGCATTTTGAGAGATGGGAAAGATTTCCATTGGAAACGCCGTGCCATCAAGCACAAATGGAGCACTATTCACGGATTATCACGCAACGAATTGGTTACAAATAGGAACGTTGAGCCTTAAATTGGGACAACAAAATCGAACGAGCTTTTCCTAAGGCATAAGGGGCTTCAGTTTGCGATCTGATCAAAATGCTAAAGACCTCGAAGTCCAACGTTCAACAAGCCAAGAAAGATTGAAACTGAAGCCGTACAAGGACCGAAAGCAGCCACAAAGAAGTCCTGCACAAGCAACCACCGTGAAACCACGGGCGCGGAAACTGTATGACACATTTTTCGCCAAGAATAAGAACTGCATCATGATGAACGACGGAACGTATTCGAAGTTGGACAACAAAGCATTACCCGTATTGCAATCTTAAACGATTCGTTAAGGGGAGTTGACAAGACGGACACCTTAGTTTTCACTGAAAAATTTATCAAAAAGCCGTTGGTCTGGCTCGACCTTGCTTCGTGTCATTACGCTAAGTTCACAATGGACTGGGACAAACCACAAAACGTAATCATTGTACAAAAGCACATGATTCCTCTAAATCGCCCTGAAATTCGTCCCATCGAACGATTTTGGATCCGGTCGAGAGGTATCTTTGCAAACATGTAAACAAATTTCAAAAGAAAGTTTGTCATTGCCCGGATAATGATGCCTCCAGAGCATGACTATTGGATACGTAGTGGCCCGAGGAGACAACCCTTCCGCGAGGTAAGAGATGTTTTGGTAATGCTCGATCTTCCCTACATGCAAGCGATTTACGAATTCCTTAATTTGACTGATCTAAGAATGTAACGTCACCCCTCTGCCTCTTACTCTAGTAAATTCCCTGCCATTGTGTCCCAATTATATTATCCTTTCGTTTCCGTGCTACTTGTACCTGCTCAGCAATCTGTGGTCACCCATCTGCTGCTTGGTTCCTGAAAGGGACTACATGGACCGAAGAATTGATAGATGTCAATACAGATGTGAATACATGAAGAACATTTACCTAAGATTCCTTTTTACGGTATGCAAATTGCCGAGTCTTTCGTTTAAACCTGCCAAAAGATTGTGTACAGTCTTCTTGTCCACTTTATTCGCCGCAGAACGCCAGTTTGCCATGAAATGTTTCTCGCTCACAACAGCTTTCTGAGTCTTCTCAAGGTTCTGCTCGACGATGGCCCAATATTGTTCGATTGGGCGGAGCTCTGGCGTGTTGGGAGGATTCTTGTCCTTGGGCACCACTTGAACATTGTTGGTAGCATACCACTCCATCGCCTTGTTTCATTAATGGCAAGATGCCAAATCCAGCCAAAATAGAACGGAACAATTGTGTCGCTTCAGGAAAGGCAGTAGACGTTTTTGTGGGCACTCGCTCAGATAAATTTCCTGGTTGACGGTTCCGGTCGCAATGTAAACGTTGCTCTTCAAGCCACAGGTACAGATGGCCTGCCACACCAGATATTTCTTCGCAAAATTTGACAGTATAACGTGCTTGAAAATATCGGCCACCTTTCCCCGTCCAGCGCTCCAGCTTTCCTGGCTGTCGACAAACGTTTACCGAGCACTTTTAATACGTTGGTTTCATTGGATTTTCGCCATGCACGTGTAAAATTTTGATGGGTTGCTTCTCTTCCTTCGACGACATTGTGATAACTAAAGTGCTAATCTAAAAATCAAAATAGAGGCATGATGCAACACGCCCACATCTTCAAAATGAGGGGTGTGCAAAACTATTTAATGCACGAGGAAAGGAAGTGCGTCAAGTTTAAGTCGTCCAAATTTGGATTAAAACACATTTCACATGAAAAAGTCGTCAAAAATGTTTCATGAACTGTTGATAAACAATGATGAAAAATAAAAGTTGACATAAATAAAAATACACATGTTTTTAAACGAGTCTGCGATTCAGTCTGTTCTGGTAATCTTCAGGTATCCGATAAGAGAAACTTTGCTGAAAATAGCTATAACGCATGGCTTTATTCTTTGAAATGATGAAACGACGACTCTCAGCCCATTTTTGCTCGTAATTTGGTGAGCGTTGAACTTGTCTATAATCTTTTTATTTATCTGTCATATTCTCAATAATGCCACGATAATGCCACGCGTAAAATAAACCCTGACATTGTCATTTCCCCGAATTGGTCGTGTTTCTTCAACTATTTCCCCCTTGTAGATCTAAACTGAGCTAACGGTTTTGATTGGAATTCAAATGGGGATAAACATACACTTTTCTAGCAAAATGTACAAAGATTTAAATTGAAACTTTTTTCTTAGGGTTGGTTAAAACAGGAACCTATGAAAAAACCGGTGAAATGCCCTCCCATTGTTCCTTAATTTGTTTTCATTACTGTTGACTTATCAAGTTCTTTTTCTTTCTTCTTAATTATCATCAAGCTTATTGCTTCCACAATATGATTTTTGCTAGCTCTCAACTTAGTGTACAAATTGCACTTCCACAGCTATTGAGTAATTGAGAGCTTTCAATGCCGATGCCAACGCATGAAATTGTATATTGAAAGATTCTGAATGTTCACGAAAGTAGAGAAAATATTCCGCGACTAGACCGAGAATCGAACCCTTTGCCTCAAGTTTAAAAAGTTTAGTGAAATTGTGTGTGTCTCTGACAACTAAGGTATCTGAGGCCGAATGGGCCAACTAGGCTATCTAAACTCATGGAACATGGGTGGAAAACATTTGTTTTAAAAATGTTAATGATCATTTAAAAAAAAATGTATTTAAAAAAAATAAAACAAGACATGTAAAAAGTGTTGCCAATAATTTTGTTTCGTTTAATACTAACCAAATTTTCAGTGCATAAAGAACAACATTATGAAGATTTTTCAAAACCATAAATTCATTGTGTTTCTGATTTATTCATACTCAAGTGTCCGTACTCTAGCCTTGCCACTGCCAATTAGAGTTTGGGCAATAGGGCCAACTTGTTCCGACAGTTTCAAACACTAATAGGTAGGTTTTTTAAAGTTGATCCCTGTTTATTATTGGGTTAGGCTGGAAACTTTATGAAAAATTATGAATTTTATCTCAGTGTGTACTTAAATATTTTTGGCAACACATGCAACATATCAACACGCAGATTAATTTGCATTAGCATTGACGTTTGCACACCTCGTGGATGAAGCTAAAAGAAGGACTAATACGTTGAAGACATCGCATGTCACCATGAAATGGATCCAATAACTGATACACAATAATCTCCACGAAGACACACCTCATTCGCCACGTCCAACCGTTGGAGATAGGGAGGTTTGGCATCTACCTTAAGAAGACACGGGAAACCCAAGTAGTCTTCAGTAGATATCAAAGGAAGAAGGAAATGAACTGTTGGAGAGAATAGTTAAACAGAATGCCCTGTTTGGAGTACAGAACAAATATTTATTTAGTTAAAACACTCGTTTAGAGCATCAAGTTTGAGAAGGTTTAGTGATGCTCCATTATAAATATACTAAATATAAATATTATAAATATACCTCATACTCCAAGTTACAACTCTTAATTCAAATACTCAAATCTAACATAAAACACCAGGGAAAAGTTGACTCGGCTTCTCAACACTAGAAGTGTACAATAATATTGCATAGCTGCCCACAGGATTGAAGTAGGATGGAAAAAATGCTGGAAAAAAGGCTGTATGAAGAATATTTCTATTACGTTAGAGTTGAAGTAGGTGACCATTGGACCCCTCTGACTTGAACTTTGGACAAAAAGATACATGATCGGCAAATTGGAAGAAGAAATTGGAATCGATTGATTTATAACCAATTTAGAAAATAGTGGCATCTGAGAAATGCTGGCTGGTCAGCGTCAAGATGCAATGGCTACTGCTTAATTGCAACTAAGTCCCAAAACCGCACATTTCTATTCTATGTTTGACTCGTTGATTGAAAGGGGCTTGAGTTGTAGAAATCCGTCATCCGCTGCTTTCCATTGTGGCAAAAAAAAAACGGTTAATGATTAGCTCAAAACTGAATAGCAAAGTAACTCAGAATTAGTTAGAGAGTGAAGGGGGGGTTACCCCTCGTTCACAGCTCCTACAGTTCTTTTTAAGAACACAAGCATTCCGAAGCTATCTTTGGAGCTTTTTCGAAACAGTTTTAGGAATAGCCAAAGCAACGGTGGATCGTGCGATGAGTATTGTCCGTGTCATAGTGACACTCTCGAGTTCCTTGGGGAAGGTTAGGGTAAGGTGATGGACTGTGGTGTTTGCTATTTAACATTGCATGAAAGGTATTATACGAAGAGTG
Source organism: Aedes japonicus (assembly GCA_034211315.2). Classification (NCBI taxonomy): domain Eukaryota; kingdom Metazoa; phylum Arthropoda; class Insecta; order Diptera; family Culicidae; genus Aedes; species Aedes japonicus. Next base: position 25,967 of record JASCZW010004740.1, read on the forward strand.
GAGATATACACAAGTGGCACGATCGGCAGTTTGTCTTACTTATTGGCACCGCCGACAATGTGGATATCATAACACGTAATTTTGAGACAATGGCGGAAACGAACATCAAACTTAAGGTTGAAGCAAATAGGATTGGGCTTATTGATGCGTTGAAGACAAAATACATGAAAGGAAGAGGCCCTCTAGAAGACAATTTTAGTTTCCCACCGCGAGTTCATATTGATGGTTTTGAAATAGTCGCGGTAGATGAATTCGCGTATTTGGGTTTATTGGTGACCGCCAAAAACGACACGGCGCATTATGGCTGGCAATTTCACCTACTTTGGACTCTGAAGGACACTAAGATCGAAAAAAAAAATCTCCGTACTACAAAGTTGACCATCTACAGGACATTAATTAGACCGGTAGTTCTCTACGATCACGAAACGTGAATGTTGCTTGTAGTGTACCAACGTACCCTTGGTGTCTTTATTTGGAAGGTGTTGCGTACGATTTACGGTGGAGTGCAGATGGAAAACGCCCTCCGCCCTATTTTAACTACTTCTATTCAATTCTCACAGCCTGCAGTGCTCTAACGGAACTATCAATACTTTCTTTTCACATCGTTGCACTAGCAAAAATTGCTGTCTACTCCTAAAGCCTCATGGTGATGATAAATTCTTAAACATCATCATAGATCGTTACTACGCGTATGGGAGAATAAACAAATAGCAATCATAATGAAGAAAATATTTGTTTGTTGTAAGTAGATTATCTTGAAACATTTTAAAAACTTTGCTGACTTGAATAGAGGCTTCCTATAAGAAGAAACATACTGTTATCAAGTAAATTGGAGTGCTATTTGTCCTCTTCATCTGCTACATCTACATCCAACTTTCTATTTTTTTTTTGCGTTCACTGCATAAGTCAGAACTGCTCTTGTTTCATCGAATCTTTAAAAAAAGGACCTAAAAATTATTTTCATAATTATGGCCTGGAGAATATTCTTGAAGTTTTGTAAAAAAAACTTAATTTTCTTCTTCAAAAATACGAACTCAAAATTTTTGGGAACATGAGTACCAAAACTGAATGTAAGGTTTAAGGCAAACCTTGATCTTCAGGATGTTGTATGATGAGCAACATCAGACCCGAAATCGATCGACTCAATCGGTCAAACCTTCTTTTCTCGCGTAAATTTTCAAAAGGACCTATCTAACAATTTGCTTATCCCGAAGAAAACGAGGTCTAAGAATATGAAATTTTTTTTTGAAAATGTTTCAAACTGGATCAAGTTTTACCCATTCAATTGCTTTTGAGGGCAAGCATTGTTGTTGAATTTGCTACAGTAATGGTTTTTGTAGCATTTTATGTTGAAATAACAACGAAAACATCAAAAATGTTAGATAGGAAATTTTAAGCGAATTTAAGTGAACTGTACATTGGTCGTGCCACGTAGGACATTTTATTCCAATGATAGCTACATAGGTCATTTCAATTTTTATTATCATTCTATTAGTAAATTAGAACATAACACATAGCAAAAGAGATTGCTTTCTCTTTCACACACGCATTTGCTTCCCGGTGAAAACAATCCTATTCTTTCTACGTGCCTTCGGATAGTTTCTACATACACCTCCTCGATGCTGTCTTCTTGTAGAGGATCCCGCGAAGGATCTGAACCATAACTGGCAACAACGCAACTTTGCTGGCTACCATATATAGCAACTTCCTCAATTTGTGCTGCTGATGATTGATGAAAATATTGTTGTTGTGGCTGCGGCTGCTAGAAACGACCAATATTCAAGATATATTTTGATTTATACAACCTTATTTTAAGGAACTAATGCACTTACCGAGGAGCAAATCGAACGCAAAATTATTTATTCCTTCCGACATTGTTGGAACGGTATTTTGTACTTTTTCCAATCGAATGACCGTAGTACGGATTTGATGTGTTATGTTTGTTCTGACACTTCAGACGTTTAGCGCGATAGGTACACTGAAACGTCTTATCAAACAGTAGAGCATCGCTATTGCGAAATTAGACATCGGACGTTTTGTTGATTTTCAATTTTCTTAATATTATGAAAACATATCAAAATGCGTGTTTTAACATAATGTAGATAATTGCAATAGCAATAGTGTGCATTAATTAATTCAATTTGTTTATATTTGTTACATAGGACCTTTTGTAATGTTACGCGAGTTTTCTATAATTAGAAATTAGAAGAAAAATTAGTATTTTCCATTTAATTCCAACTACCTTTGCTTATCTTCGACAGATACGCGTATTCCGTCTACAACGTGCAGACTACTTCAGGGTCTCTACTTATAACTCGACTTGATTCTTTTCTATGTTTTGTTAGAACATTATACGTTGTGTCCTGTCTCGCGTTGGGTCAAGTGTAGTTGTAGTTCTTATATTAGCACAAACCACAAAAAATTAAGTCAAACCAAGATTAACAATTAATTTAAATCTTTAGAACTCTACAGGGGAGTTTAGAGAAGGATTCGTCAAGCTTACGTTCAACTATTAAAGCATAATAGACCTTGCTGTTTCTATATGTCAATTATCAACTTTTTTCAAGTAAAAAATAAATCAAAGTTCACGGAAAAACCAAACCACCTCCAACTGGCTTTTGCACTTCAGCCGACTTTGATTCGAACTAGGTGCTATTGATCACTGCAAAAAAAAAACGCATGGCAAAGGCACCTGTGTTTGCATAAGTTTCCCGCAGAGTGCAGGATTGACGGACCAAAATCCTTCGTTGACCATCAACCAAATCCACACTGTTCGATAGCTGCATGACATAGTTCACTCTGCTGGCTAGCACCCGACTTTTTTCTCTCCATTTTCTATGCAATTCTACGATACTAGTCGACCTCGAACGGGCAGAATCGAGGCGAAGAAAAAAAAATGCATCAAAACCCCTGCCGCACTGAATCAGCCGAATCAAGCTAACACTCTTGAACCCATCCCGGTGCCGAGCACAAAGCGGTCCGAGAAACGTATCATTATTCAATTTGGCATTAATCGACTTAATCGATTAATCGAAGGGTAATTAAGTCTATGAGGAGCGTATTCACACCTGTCTGTCTGGCTGGCGGTTTGCCAACACACTCCACCCACTTATTCCCCTCCTCCAACTAACAGTTAACCGTGAAACGCACGGGCAGCGCGCTCCATGTTAACAGTGTAAAATCTGTAAATTGATTCCCATTGTATCCATCTGCTGCGCTCTTCCTCAATAATCTACGGTGAGTTATTGGTCGTTAATAGGGTTTCGTTTGCTTCTTTTTTTTTTCTCACGTTGGATCGTGTTTGCTGCCGAACAGAGTGCTAATCGGTTGAGAGGCGATTTAACAAAGTCGTATTTGTTTGTTTGTTTGTTTGTTGTCATCGATGTCACCGCGGTGTAATAGGAAGTCAATCGGACTTGTTTGAATAAATGCGTTTGTGATGATGATGATTCACACCGGAGTTCGTTCGTTGATGAGTGTTAAGTAGTGATGGGGGGGGAGGACTCCGGTTGGAAGCTGTGAAGCTACGCGCGTACGGTTGCGTATGATTGATGAGTCCATTAAGATTATGGAATCCGTTTCGGTCTAGTCGCACGGGCGGAACAGAACGACGGATGGGTGTGGGGATTAATTTAGGAATTATTTTATAGGCGCTTTGACTTAGAGGTGTCACATTGGATTCCACGCATTCGTGGGTAATTTGTTAGTGAGCCCACACGCACGAGTTGCAGGCTTGGTTTCAGTTCGGTTGTCGAATACTTGCTGGTTCTGAATTGAGTCTGTATTCGGGAACTTGATATATATCCGCACTATGAGATTAAATTATAATGACACGATTTTAATTGGGAAAAGGAGAATAAGGTACTTATGTCAGCCAGTTTAGGCCTTTGGCACAGATATTTGGCCTTCTTTGCAAACTGAGAGCAAAGAAAATGTACCCAAGATCCAAAGCCAATGGTGTAGTGACTTTTCTTCCGTGAAAGCTGATCTGTCGGTTGGGGCTTGAGCACTAACTCTTGTTCTAGCCCTATGGCTTATGGTCAGGGCGCCATTACTCGCTTTCTGAAAAGAGAAGCGCAAAGAGCAGGGAACGAAAAGGAAAAAGCAAAAGATAACCCTAACCCAATTCAAAATCCTGAATGAACGGAAATGCTAAAAACTACTAATACCAACAAATAAATGCGAGCCGTACAGTTTGGAACCGTTCAGACATAACGAGTAAAAATAGAACGAGCTTATCAAGTCAGTCAGTCATCAGTTTAATATCGTTTTATGCCGCAGTCCAAATCGGGAGGAGTAGGCTGGGTGTTTGACCGGTGCAGATGTTTTTTCTTCAGCGTTGTCAAATTTTAGAAAATTTATAACTTTTATGTTAGCTTTTCGTACGATTTAAGTAGATATTTTAATTAATTAAGATCAGTGATAAATTGTGAGTGAAGTAAGTGTAAATCTTTTGGGGTGCCACATTGGATCCACTTGGTAACATCGGTTATGTCCAGTTGCTTTGTGGTTGTACCACGATGAGCTTTACTGGAATATCGTTTCTCCCGGCGCTATATTGGCAATATTTCAAGTTAAACAAGTTGACCCTGCCCAGGTAACCAATAAGCAGTTCCAAAGCGTCTTTACGGCAGCCCATCTAGCAGCTTTTGGCCCAATATACGGCAGCTCTACTGCAATGCTATGATAATGCTTCATTAATGCTATTTTGTATTCGAAATGGTTATTAAAGGCTACAAGCATTTAAATAGCATTTGAAATCCAACTTTACAACAGATAGCATTCAAGATGTTGATATAATGCTAATATAAACTTGTAGCATCTGAAATGCAGATTTAGGGTAGATTTACTGCATACACTAATGCTTACTGGTTACCTGGGTGAATTCACCAGATTGGACGGGCTGTAATCAAAGGATTTGTCTTTGACATGATTTTGTGCTTCATGACAAGTTCATTTGACCTTAAAATGGTATTCGGGGGGACTTGTGGCAGTGGTGAATAAGTGAGTAGTAAAGTAAGTTTTTTCGTGATCAACTAATCAAAATTGTCAGTTTTATTTATGTCATTTATTTGGAAATTCTGATACATTCATAATGACACCATGTGGTGCGAGGATTACCGTATACAAGGGTAGTTTTGGAATGCTTGCGTGTTTGAAATGAGCTGTTGAAAATTGAGCTGTCACCTTCTAATTTTCGAATATATTCAAGCTTTATGTAAGCAGAGGTACTAGAGGTTACGCATTTTTGTTCGATATACCGCTGTCAGCCAGTGGGAGTTGGGTAGTAAAACTCACAAACACACATACACACTCGTTCTTCTTTAATTTAAAGTTCTCACGTCCACGAATATAAATTCAATTTTGAGTCGTTTTTGACTCATATTCGTCAAGAGTGGATCTACTCATGTATGAGTAAATGTAACTGGGATTGACAAGTCGAAACATGAAATTTGTCCGTGCATGGAAGAATACAAAAAACAACAATCAAAAGTCGACATACCTAAAACATCCATTTGATTTAGGTCGATGTCTTAGATATGTCGACTTGCCAATTCAAGTTACATTTACTCATATATGAGTCACTCCACTTTTGACGAAATTCAAGAAAAAGTTATTGTTGCGTGGTTGTTTAATAGCAAATCAAATATTTTTAGCTTTTATATGATATGATATTTGACATGTTAAAACAGCAGTAAAAGTTAGCGTTAAAACCGCTTGGCATACACAAAGTAGTATGCTTAGTATACTTAAGTTGTCGCCTTGTAAAAGACATAGCCCTTATCTAGCTACAATCGTGTCCAAATCAAAGGTGTTATGTTCCAATTTAGGGAATTCTTTGAATAATGTCGAATTGTTTATTCCACTATTTTTTATATCTGTCTTCTTTATCACATTTGTTAAAAAGATATTATTCAAACTTTCTAGATATCATTGTGGGACAGTCTGCAATTTGTAGATTGTTCAAAATACCGAATGTCAATTGAAATACTGGGATATTTTCTGCTGAGCCTGGAAACCAGATAAGGCATATAAGCAAGGTTGCTGGTTTCTTATTTCTTCAAACTCAACTGTCAAAAGTGATCCTTAGTGTCAAAAGTGAAAATCGAAGTACTCCATTTAAGAAAAATATTCGCCAAGTGTGTAAAACATGGTGACTAGCACAGTGTGTAAAGCGACTTACCCTTGACTGTCTCCATTTCTACAGTTTGGAATATTTTCTGCTAGAACGATGTTTGATTTTAAAAATGATACTACTTACATTAAAGCAAGAAAACTTTTTACATATATTGGTAAACCAATTAGATCAAATAAGATAAAACTCGAATTGCGAACCATTTGACCAAAACTTTAACCCCTAGAAAAATAAATTTATCTATACAGAAAAATGATTTTATACCTTATGGCACAGTGAGGGGATAATTTATAACTTTTCTCATATGAGAGGAATAACTCTAGGGTTTTTCCAGGATACAACACCTACGCGGTTTTTCTCTTTTAAAGGGTGTCCACGATGAAATTGCCACACACAAAATTGATTCGCAAAATTAGAGTTTTCATCCGATTGCCATCAAATTTTCAGGGATTGAGAAATAACTATTAAACTTCATTTTACCATTTTATTCGTATTTTATTTACAGTCCATACGCAAATGCCCACACCTTGGCCTTAACCCCGGCCATAAGATTCTGCACAACCTGTGAATCAACCGTTTTTTGCATGTAAACCCATACTTTCTTCAGTTCTCGACTGTCTCACTACCTTAGGTCGTTTAAGAAGGTGCTGCTTCATAATCGCCCAGTACTTCTCGATGGGGCGGAGCTCCGGAGTGTTGGGAGGTTGAACATTTTCGGCACGAAATTGACCTTATTGTCCGCATACCACTTCAGCACGTCCTTGAGTAGTGGCATGAGGTCAAATCCGGCCAGAAGATTGTTGGGACGTTGTGGGCTTTCAGGAGAGGAAGCAGCCGCTTCTGGAGGCACTCTTTTATGTACACCTGTCCGTTCATCGTGTCCTGGGTCACGAAAGGTGCATCCGCTTCCCGCACGTGCAGATGGCTTGCCAAACCAGGAATTTCTTCGCAAATTTGGACATCTTCTGAGTGCGGACATGCTCCGAACGCTGAACTTATCCTGGCCGTGAAAAACAGGTTGCCGGGGATCTGTTTGAAGTCGGCATTCTCATATGTTTCGTCGTCCATGATGCAGCATTCAACTTTCGTCAGCATGTTGAGGTACAACTTCCTGGCACGGGTTTTGGCGGACTTGTTCTGCTGTCTCGTCGCGATTAGGGGCCTTTTGTACCTTGAACGTTCGAAGCCCAGCCTTAGTTTTGGCCTTCTGGACAAAACTTCGGCTTAGGTGCAGCTTCTAGCCACATCCCGAACGGAGGCGTTCGGATTTCGGTTGAAGGCCCCAACTACGCGGTTGTGATTTTTGGTGTTGTACGGAATACTTTTTCCTTCACTTCTGGGCTTCCGATCGGTGGTCAACCGTTCCTCGAACCGCTTAATCACTCGCGACACCGTGGAACTCGCGATTCCCAACGTTTTAGCGATGGAACGATGCGAGAGATCCTTGTTCTCGTGATGAATGCGCAAGATTTTATCACGCACGAGCTGTTCTTTCGACTCCATTTCCGCGAGTTTTAATCACAGGACTTTAAAACTTGCAGGATGTAAATAATGCACTATGAACTAAATCCACCCAAATTTTCATTAAATTCTACCCAACGGTTAAAAAGTTAGAGCAATTTCATAGTGTGGCAATTTCATCGTGGACACCCTTTACTCATTTCAGAGAGCGAGCATATGCTTGTGTTCTGCTGAAATTAACCACTCACACTTGTGAGTGGCCCCAATAGCATCCTTACTGTTGGTTTAAATCGGTGCCAAAGTTTGAATAACTTCAATTTGCTTCTCTGTACAGAGATTAAATTGGCAACATAGTTAAATATCTTACTCTCAATTGAATTCAGCACATCGTTTACCAAAAACGGATCTCTTTACAAACCAAACCGTTTTATCCAACATTCCAGTGATTTCTCGTGAAAGTGCAGAGGTGTTCTCAGCTTTCAATAATACGAGTATCATGTCAACATATTCCTGCCCATTTCCTACTTGACCTGCATTCGGACGAGGCCGGCGCTGGTGTTGCCTTAGTTTTGGATCACCAGTTATTACACATTGAGGATGTATGTTAGTCCCAAGCATCATCTTTTCGTTCTTTGTGAAATACCAGCTGATCTGACAATAATGGAGTAGCAACCTCGGGTGCTCATGATCATGCCCATGCTCTAATGCTCATTTCAGAGAGCGAACAATGGTGCTTAAACCTAGAGGGGTTTCTAGTTTATGCAATGTAAAAGTAGCCTATCCGACTCGAAAACCCAACAACTGTACGTATATGTGTCTTAATCATTCCGAGGCACTTTTCATTGACCTCACGGGGTGACCTTTTGACCATAACACTAGATAATCTTGGTCACCAAAATATCTTCAAAGAAAAATTTGGTCACCGAAATATGAACATAACAAGTGAAATTACAATTTTCGATAGAAGAAAATAATCAGTTGGAAAATCATATGTTCAAAAAATAGCAGAGGCATGAAATGAAGGAGGACAAAGTAAATAAAAGTTGGACGGATGGACCCGTGATGACACGCAAAATTCCACTGCAAATAATCATGCGAAAATCACTTACCATAACGGAGGGCGAAACATGTGTGCTCGAAGATTTTCAACAGTGTTCGGGTCTAATTGTTATTACCAAAAGGTAAAAAAAAAGCCGTTGCCGAGTATTTCCGCACAAAGAAGGTATCTTAATTCCCTAAAAACTATTTGGTTTGGCAGGCTATATGTAATTGTAGTCGAGAATCTAAAATTCTCATCAACAAGGATGTGAACGATAAAGAATGTCTACAACAGTGCTGGATACCGGTTATAAGAAGTCACGACTTTCCAGCTCTGTATTGGCCTGATTTGGTCTCTTTTCGCTTTGTAAAACCCCTCCTGGATTGATATAAGGCACAAGAGGTCAAACACGTGCCAAAAATAGCCAATCTTCCTGGCTGTCCAGAACTTCGTTGGATAGAATAATACTGGGCTTTGGTTGAGCGGAAACTTCTTGAAACTAAGATGAAATCAAGAACTGCCACCATAATAGAAAGTTCAAGAATTGTACAGAGTGGAGGATGAACATCTCAATCATATAACTCTTTTAAACTGAAATATACAATTGGTTTCAATAAATCATGCCTAGATTTTGTTTTGCTGACATAATCTTAGTATCCAAAATTTAACGGGGACAATATTTAAAGAAATTATCATTAACTGATAAAGCTTTAATAAATTGAAGACCACGGTTGAAGTGGGTTCCATCATGTTTGGGTCAAAACTTTACTAGGATATCAAATCCATATTTTTGAGGCAATATTATCCTCCCCTCCCCTAATGTGCTTAAAAGAGTCATATGATATGTTTTTTGGAATTGCTGAAAGTATCATTTCAATAGTAAAAAAATCTATATTCAATGCAAATCATATTGCAAGAACAACTAGGACACTGATGACACTGAAATGATTTGGATAGAAAGCTGGGGACTACCTCTTCCCTATTGTTAACATTTTAAGGAACGAGGGGCCCTTTGACACCATCTATTTGGTTGTTCTATTAATCGAGGGGGGTCACGTGTCAAAGTCAGGAGATCGAATCTCACCCCCGGACAAGCTACGAAAATACCTAAAAAGGTACTTGAGTGACTAAGACAGAAGATGAACCAGCCCAGGTTGAAAGTCCGATAATCAAAGAATAAAAAAAAGTTATTAATCAAGGACTCAACTTTGTTGTTAATTGTGTTATTCTGCTGAAGAAAGGAAATTTCCTTGTCTGTTCCTCGGAATTTTAATTAAGTGTCTCTGCTGACGGGTTCACTCACCGTTTTTGACACTTTGACAGGATCTAGAATACAACATATAACAGTATATAATCGATTTAATTGATAACATTGTTTTTGAAATTATTCTATTGCTACAGTGCTACAAGAATTGGTAGAATCTAATCTGAGGAAAACTGTCAGCCCCTGATCGCGCAGTTCCCTAATAATTTTTCGAGTCACAATTTTTCCGAAATTGCACAAATCCATCATCCGATCTTGGCACTTACGGAGTGTGTACTCTTGCTAAACTCTTGCATAACAGCCGACTCCGGTAAACAACGACTCCAGCAGCACTCCGCGCTCACACGACGCTTAGCCGTCAAATATGATGTGGACGCAATCGAAAGCAATCAAAAAAATAAAGCTTATGACAAATTGAGTCGTGAAGAGCCGATTGCCAAAAAGAAAACAAACTTCACTGGAGTGAGCTGCCTTCCAAGTGTATTTGTGTGTGTGTGTTTGTGTGTATATCTCATAAATGTGACCCGGCTCTTGAACCCAACAGGCAGCACGAGCTTGCATGTGACAGCATCCAAAAAATAACAACAACAAAGTCGACAAAGGCGAAAACTTATGCTAATTCAATTAGCTCCTCAGCATCATTATGGCGGCTTCGATGTTGAGGTGAGTTGAGCTTTGCCCTCAGCACTATTTTGTGCCTGCGAGAAGCCGAGCCAAGAAGGGTGGAGCGAAGGAGCCAATTCCAAATTCGATGGGCTTCTGAAGCTACTGCTGCGGAGTTGATTGTTCCCATATGCTAATGTGGCGCAGGGAGTCGCGGGAATTCGGTACTGGAATTCGCGGGGAATTTTCGGGGCGGAACTATCAGAATGTTGAATATCAATTAATCACTATACATTCATTTGTCAAGAGAATATTCGTTTATTAAGAGGTATTTTACTGTGTGTTCAGGGGCGCGCAAGCTTGGACAATAAGAGTATGGTTGAAACTGATCCGGACGCGATGAGTTCAAATTCCGGTAGAGGAAACCCCTAATTGGATATTTGTTACGTAGACCAATAATACTGTTATATTCTGTTACAAAATAACATAACTTTTTCAAATTTTCAACCAAGTGTGCGATCAATTTTTTTTTCAAAACAACTAAATCCACAACCACACATCGAAAACTCAAATCAACCCTCCATTCTGAATTAGTACCCGACGAATTTCACGACAACTCATCCAGTTTGTTGGCAGCACCCTCTCAGAATCAAATGAAACTTTGTGGGTGTATAGACTATGTCTTTTCAAGCAAATTTGCATAAGGAAAAGACTTACAACGAAGTGATGTATGGGTGACTTTGAGGAAATTGTCTGAACTTTTATGATTTAAAAAAAAATGGAAACTTGATTCTTATACACTGAAAAAATTAATTTTGAAATTTAAAGTTAGCTGTATTAATTACTAATACGTGAAAATCTACTGGAGTTTTTGGGGCCGGGAATGGTTCTTATGATAGTTTGAGACACCTAATATCTCTGAAAGGGGGAGGGGGGGGGGGTCTCTCATACAAATGTAGATAAAATTTCTGCATAGCTCGAGAATTACTCAAAGGACCATCTCGAATGAACTAAAACGTCTACAGCAGACGTACAGTTTAAAGAGACGTTGATAAAATGAATCATGAATCAAACAAAGGAAACCAAAATTAGAAAGTTGGAGTTTTTGGAGGCAAGTAATATTTTAATGGTAGTTTGAGACCCCTCCCCTCTCTAGAAGAGGAGGCTCTTATACATATACAAATGAAACAGAATCTTCTGCATAACTCAAGAACTTATCAAGCAAATAGAACCAAATTTGGTATGTGGGGTTTTCTGAAGACGAAAACTGTTTCTTTGGTGGTTTGAGACCCCTCCCTCTCCTAGAAGAGGGGCTCTCATACAAATGAAACTAAAATTTCCGAAATAACTCTAGAACTAAGAAAGCAAATGGAACCAAATTTGGCATGTGGGGGTTTTAGAGGCAAGAAATGTTTCTACGGTGGTTCGAAACCCCTCTTTTTCCTGTTAGGGGAGAGGGGTCTCATACAAATGAAACACAACTTTAAACCAATCATGAGAATTATTCTTACTGTTATGAATATTTGTAAGCAGAGGTTTTTGGGACCGGAAAAGATTCTCACGATGTTTTAAGACCCCACCTCCGTCTGAAGGGGGGTAGACTCCTATATAAATGAAACACAAATATCTGCATAACTCGAGAACTAATCGAGAAAATAGAACCAAATTTGGCATGTGGGGGTTTTTGGAGACAAAAAATGTTTCTATTGTGGTCTGAGACCCCTCCCTTATCAGGAAGGGATGGCTGTTATACAAATGAAACAGATTTCTTTTCCATTACTCGAGAACTAATCAAACAAATGGAACCAAATTTGGCATGAGGAGGTTTTTTAAGACAAGAAATGTACCCACGATTGTTAGAGACCCTTCTCTTCTTAGGGGACTCTCATACAAATGTAACACAAATTTCAACCAATCATTGGCATTATCCAGGCAATTTAAACACGAAATGTGTATTTCTGGACAAGCAGCATATTCTGATGGAAGTTTGAGACTCCTCTTGTAGTCATGGAATGGGGATGCTTGATTACTTCCAGTGCTGACATATGCACAAGCATTACTCTAGGTTATGCAACAGAAAATGACGTTCAAACTGTACAGGATACAGCTGCTTGAAGATAAATGTTTTGTCTATTAAATGCTTCTATACCGAAAGAAAAACCATGGTAGAAACTAAAGATCTGAGGGTTCAATTAAAAATACACACCTACGTTTAAGTTTGTATAACTTACACATCCAGTTAACCAATAAGCATTAGCATATGCATATTATGCAAGTAATCAACCCTAAATCTGCATTTCAGATGCTACAAGCATTATATTAGAGTTATAGCAGCTATCTGTTCAAATTTGATTTCAAATGCTATTCAAATGTTCATGTAGCCTGTAATAAGCATTTCGAATGCAAGGTAGACATTAATGAAGTATTATCATACACAGACAAAAATAATTAACTTTAACAAGCGTTAAAGTATCCCTCGTTTAATCCAAGCTAAAGGAGGTCGTAAACAACGAAATTGTTTGCAACTTGTCATGTGCCATACAACATATTTTGAAATCTTTCGTACAAAAGGCTGGGTTCAGGCGTTATCTTGGCTTAAATTTAGATGAAATATCCGCATTATTTTCCGCAAAAATCTAGCATTCCACTCGTGTGCATTAAAACGCAGAATATTCAGTCGTTTTTATCTGCGTAGCATTGCAGTAAAGCAGCTGTATACTGACCAAAGAGTGAGCATTTATGTTGCATACCGTCCATTAAAAGATACCCTGCAGGATCCGCGTTCCTCCAGAAAAGTTATCATCTTCAAGTCTTTGCCAAAACCTGGCATTCGCCACATCAAACTTCAGGATTTTGCAAAATTAGGTCATGAAAAGACGTTTTGAGGATTTTTGACCATACTGGCCACTTGAGGAGGCGCTGCGGAATCCGAGTTCCTCCTGGCCATATGCAAATCTTTTCCCAAACCTGGCTTGCGGCATATCCAACTTCTTTTTTTTTTTTTTGCAAAAATGGGTCTTCGGAGGACATTGCGAGGGTGTCTGCCTATATTTAGACAAATTCTTCCAGAAAAGTGGCCATATTCAAATCTTTTCCAAATCTTATCGAAGTATGACGTCCGCTATTATTTTTAGATTTATCAGCCCCCTCTATCACAATTTTATTCCATACCTTTAACACGTACTGGAACAAATCTTGACCTTCTTTCCGCCCCTCCCCCTCCTCAAAGATATAGGACACCATACTTGAATCGAACCTAAGAATAAGAATATCCGAACATTTTTGGTTCTGTTTTACTGATGTCAAGGAAAATAGAATATTTTTTGACCCTTTTCAAACGTTGTGTTTAGATGATTGAATGTTTTTTGCAAAGATGTTCAATAACTAAATTTGTTATGACGGTTTAATTTTATTGGATTCTATAGGGATGTTGAAGACCATAACTAAAGGGCGATACGGTCAAAATTTGGTCAATATCAACTTGACGTATTTCTTTCAATTTTGCATTTAAAAACCTGAACACCCTCATTTTGAAGGGTGTGTGTGTGTAGAATGTTGCTTCTATTTTGATTTTGGAATTCACTCTTCAGTTGTCAAAATGCCGTCCAAGCAAGAAGAGCAGCGTATCAAAATTTTGCTCGCGCATCGCGAAAATCCGAGCTACTCGCACGCAAAGTTGGCAAAATCGCTAAAAGTTGCCAAATCAACCGTTACAAATGTAATTAAAGTGTTTGGGGAACGTTTGTCGACAGCCAGGAAGTCTGGATCGGGGAAATCGAAAACCGGAAGCCGCTGAGACGACAAAGAGAGTTGCCGGTAGTTTCAAGCGAAACCCTAACCTATCTCTCCGAGATGCCGCAAATAAGCTGGGTGTATCGTCTACAACCGTGCATCGAGCCAAAAACGAGCCGGACTATCGACTTACAAGAAGGTAGTGACTCCAAATCGCGATGATAAACAAAATACGACGGCCAAAGCGCGATCCCGGAGGCTGTACACGACGATGCTGACGAAGTTTGACTGCGTGGTAATGGACGACGAAACCTACGTCAAAGCCGACTACAAGCAGCTTCCGGGACAGGAGTTTTATACGGCAAAAGGAAGGGGAAAGGTAGCAGATATTTTCAAGCACACGAAACTGTCAAAGTTTGCAAAGAAATATCTGGTTTGGCAAGCCATCTGTACCTGTGGCTTGAAAAGCAGCATTTTCATAGCTTCCGGGACTGTCAACCAAGAAATTTACGTGAAAGAGTGTTTGAATAAACGTCTGCTGCCTTTCCTGAAGAAACACGGTTGTTCCGTACTGTTTTGCCGGATTTGGCATCTCTGCCATTACGGTAAAAGGCCATGGAGTGGTACGCCGCCAACAACGTGCAGGTGGTTCCCAAGGACAAGAACCCTCCCAACACGCCAAAGCTCCGCCCAATTGAGAAATACTGGGCTATTGTCAAGCGGAACCTAAAGAAGACCAAAAAAACTGCTAAGGACGAGCAGCAGTTCAAGGCAAACTGGCTTTCTGCGGCGAAGAAGGTGGACAAGGTGGCTGTACAAAATCTGATGGCAGGGTCAAGCGTAAGGCCCGGCAATTCGGATTTGGAAAAGCGGAAGCCTAACTGAATATTTTTCCTGAATTTTATACTAATTGAACTTGAAAAAGAAATTTAATTTGAGTTTTTAAATAAACGATTTCACCGATTTACTCGCGTTTTCCCTTGACCAAATTTTGACCGTATCACCTTTAGACGAGTTTATGTGATACACGGTAAAAATAGGAAATGAAAAAGTTGTTGTTTGAAAAACTTATTTTCATTGAAGTGTCCGATCTTGCAATGAATCTGGCGAACTTTTAGACAACACATTGCATTTAACAGGATAATTTTCGTCCAATTCATAAGATAGCCATTATTTGCAAAAATCGACTTAAATTAAAAAGTTTTTTTAGCGTGTATGGAATCAGATTTTATAATTAAATTTACAATTTGTTCGTACAAGTTCAGACGATTCTCTAAAGTCATCGATACATCACTCTTTTTGTTAGTCTTGTCCTTTTAAGTTATGTTGATTTATAAAAATTCGATCAAAATTAATCCCTTTTGAAGCCCATTTGAAGTCTAGATTAATTTTGAAAAAACAAAGTATGCTAAGTTGCTTGAAAAGACATAAAGGGTGTTCCGATCAAAATTTGGTCAACCAGTAATGTGTGTGAGTCGAGCAAAGTTTTTATTAGTAAATTCTTATTATTTTTCGAGTTCAGTATTACAGAACACAGGAGAAGTATTCAGCTACGCTTCCTTGTTACCGAATGCGAATTGCCGGGTCTTTCGTTTAACACCAGCCATATTGTTTTGTACAGTCTCTTTTTCCACTTTTTCGCCGCAGAACGCCAGTTTGCCTTGAACTGTTTCTCTCACAACAGCTTTTTAAATCTTACTAAGGTTCCACTTGACCATGGCCCAATATTGTTCGATTGGGCGGAGCTCTGGCGTGTTGGGAGGGTTCTTGCTCTTGGGCACCACTAAAACGTTGTTGATAGCATACCTCTCCATGGCCTTTTTTCCGTAATGTAAGATGTCAAATCAGACCAAAATAGAACGGAACAATTGCGTCGCTTCAGAAAAGGCAATAGACGTTTTTGTAGGCTCTCGTTCAGATAAATTTCCTGGTTGACGGCTTCGGTCACAATGTAAACGTTACTCTTCAAGCCACAGGTACAGATGGCCTGCCACACCAGATATTTCTTCGCAAACTTGGACAGTTTAATGTGCTTGAAAATATCTGCCAACTTTGCCCGTCCAGTTGCCGTGTAAAATTCCTGTCCAGGAAGCTGTTAAAAGTCTGCCCTGACGTAAGTTTCACTGTCTTGTTACTGCATCGTCGTGTACAACTTTCGCGATCGTGCTTTGGCCGACGTGTTTTGTTTATCGTCGCGAATTCGAGTCACCACTTTCTTGTAAGTCGACAGTCCAGCTCGCTAATTAGCTCTATCCACGGTTGAAGGCTCTACTCCCAGCTTCTTTGCGACATCTCGGATGGAGAGGTCGGAGATTCCGCTCGAAACAACGGGCAACTCTATTTGTCGTCGCTGTGGCCTCCAGCTTTCGATTTTCCCCCACTTCAGCTTTCCTGGCTTTCGTCAAACGTTCACCGAACACATAATACATAATACATAATACGCTGGTAACAGTTGATTTAGCCACGTTCATCAATTTGGCCAACTTGGCGTGAGAGTAGTTTTATTGAGAGTAAAAATTCTAGCAGAAACGATTGAAGTAGGCTTCGTTTACCGCACGGCTCAGGGATTGAAGATATGGCTGATTTTACCCTAGTTCTCCTAATATTGATGTATTTTTCAGAATTTTTTTTGCTCGATATGATTGAAGAAGAACACCAAAATATGGCTAGTCCTATGTAAAATTTCCTGAAAAATCGACTTATGTTAGTTTTGTTCACCGCACGGCTCTGTGACTGAAGGTATGGCTGATTTTACCCTGATACCCCTAATATTTTCATGTTTTTTACAATTTTCTTTGCTCGGTGTTACTCAATATCAATAAAATAAGGCTATTTTTTTGTAAAACTGTTTGGGGAATCGAGTTCATTCATCGCATGGCTCTGTGGATGTAGATATGGCTGATTTTACCCTGATTCCCAAATAGTGTTTATCATAAATTTCTTTGGTCGGAGTTACTCAAGATCAGCAGATTAAGGCTAGTAATTTGTAACATTTGCTGTGGAATCGATTGGATTGGTTTCGTTCACCGCACAGCTCTGTGAACGAAGATATGTTCGACTTCACCCCGATTCCCCTAATGTTTTTGGGTTGTTCAGAGATTGCTTTGTTTGGTTTGACTCAAGATCAACAAAATAAGGCTAGTCCTATGCAAAATTGCCTGAAAAATCGATTGGAGTTGATTTCAGTATCCGCACGGCTCTGTGAACGAAGATATGGCTGATTTTACCCTAATTTCAGCTACAGCAACAAAATAAGGCTAGCTCTATGTTAAATTTTCTCCAGAATCGGATGTGTAAATCTAGGTATGGCTTTGTAAATCAAGGTATGGCTGAGTTTTCTCTGATTACCGTATACTTTTTGTGACTAAAGACTGTATTCGATGAAATTTGGACACACGCAATTGTTCGAAGCTTTTAAGCGTGTTGGTAAAAATTATTGAAATTTTAACTAAATGTATTTCATTGTGTTGTGTCAATTGTGTAATGAGTTTCGTGAAAATCGGTCGAGTGATTTCAGTGATGGCTTCGAATGAAGAAATAGTGCGCCAACAAATTTTGGGCATTCACTTCGAAAACTCAAACACTTCTCATCGATGGATCGGAAAACAGCCCCGAATCGCACATTCAACCGTATCTTATGTGATCAAAACATTCAAAGACCGTCAGACAACCAAGCGGAAAAATTGTAGTGGTAAAAACGTGGCACATCAAATCCGGAGAAGGCCAGGATGGTATTGAACCAATTTAAGCGTTATCCCAACATTTCGATCAGGGATGTTGTGAAAAAGGCGAAAGTTTCAGTTTGTTTTGTGCAGAAAACAATGAAACGTTCTGGATTACATGTGTACAAGGTCCAGAAGGCACCAAACCGGAGCGATAAACAGAACTCGGTGGCCAAAACTCGTGCAAGAAAACTGTACAGGGAGTGGCTCACAAAACCGTTCTGCACTGTGATGGACGATGAGACCTACCTTAAAGCCGACACCAAAAAAAATGCCAGGACAGGAACACTACGTCGTCACCTCTAAGTTGGCCGTTCCGGAGAGTGTACGGAAGAAGAAACTGTCGAAATTTGCCAAAAAATTCCTTGTCTGGCAAGCGATCTGCGGATGTGGCAAAATGAGTCAGCCCTTCATCACCTCTGGGACCGTCAACGGACAAATCTACAAGGACGAATGCCTCCAAAAACGACTTCTGCCCTTCTTGAGATCTCACGATGGCCCGACACTGTTTTGGCCGGATTTGGCATCTTGCCACTTTGCCCGGCCCGTCTTAGACTGGTACAAAGATAATAATGTAGTTTTTGTACCAAAAGACGTCAACCCTGCAAACACTCCGAACTCCGGAACCCAATTGAAAAATTTTGGGCAATCATGAAGGCAAAGCTCGTTAAAACTCCAAAACTGAAAATGAACTTGAACTAAAGAAAGTGTGGTTAAAAGTAAGTAAGCAAGTCGGTCCTATCATTGCTCAAAATTTGATGAAAGGGGTCAAGGCAAAGGTGCGGGCATTTGGGTTGGGAGAAGAGGTACAATAAACCAATGATGTCAAAACTTAACCATTTAGTAGAACTTTATTTCCAGAAAGTTTTAAAAGAATCGGGCTCAAAGAAAAATTTTGGTGACCTATTTTGTGTGTCCAAATTTCATAGAGTACAGTCTTTATTAAGAAATATCTCTGCTTTAGAGTCGTGCGATGAACAAAACCTACTTCAATTGATTCTCCTGGAAATTTTACATAGGACTAACATCATTTTGTTGATCTTGAGTCACACCCCTAGCAACACAGCTTGTATTAAACAAGTTGAAAATACTGTTAAATGACAAAAACAGGTTTTAAATTTAGGTGTATAATACCTTATTTCATACTTCAATATAACGCAAAAAGCGCAAAAAGTGAAGCCTTATAAAACATAAAATGGAAAAAAAGTATCCTCATACAAAAATAATAACATCGCCAAGCGTGGGATTTGAACACTTGTCCTTGGCGTGATAGGTTTGAAGTTTCATTGCTAAGCCAACTCAGATTATTGAAAAGTTAACTCTGAGTATCTATAATATGCTTCCCGTTGGCAGTAAAACCACAATCTTGTACAACAAATTCATCGTAATGAGAAAAAAGAACACGTTTTGCAAAACACGGTTGTTGTAGTGTAATTTAAACAGTATATAGAATTGCCCATAACATCTTGTCCTGTTTATGTATTATAAATGTACGGAACCATGTTTTTAAGAACAATAATAAATTATCAATCACATGCAGTAGTGAAAAGAGCATTTTTAGCTCGACCGTCTGTCAGAGTGATGAATAGAATACGAGAGTAAAAAACCGCTCCAACTTGACAAGTTTTACAATACGTTTATAATACATTTATAGTACAAACAGTACAAATAGTACAAAGTAGTAGTTTTGTGTGTTACTTGGGACAGAGCAAAGACATTTCTGAACAACAAGGAAATATAAGGGGAACCAGGGTAAAATGAGCTCATTTGCTCCCCAAGCCAGTTTTGTGCAGCCA